>JAUMTR010000015.1:12527796-12553975 GCA_032270685.1 Microctenopoma stevenorrisi
GGTTGCTGGTCCTACCAACCTGCCGGTGCTTTGTCTGCTGCTCCTTGTTGTTGTTATGATCTATGTTACCTGCTGTTAAACCTTACCTTTATTTTAATTACTTTACTTTGCTTGGCAGACGCTTTTATCCAAAGCGACTTACTTATTCTGAAATTCTGTGTCATTGTATTTGACAAAATGTGAATAAAAATATATTTTTTGAAATGTTTCATCTGCATTTCTAAAATTCACACCAACAGTCATTTTATTTTCTCACCCTCCGAGTGGTGGGCGGTCCCAGTCGTCGTCACTTAGGGCGAGATCTGACAGCGGATTGGCTCTCTGGCGAGTGGAGGATGAAGATTGGCTGTTCGAGGTCTTAGTGCTGCGCCACTCGTGGAAACTATATGGAGACGACTGAAATGGTGGAGCTACAAACAAAGACAGAAATAATTGATCAAAAACCTAAAAGAGCTTTTCAGCACACACACACACACACACACACACGCACACACTGTAGGACATTAAAAAATGTTTTTAAACCCTTCTAAGATATTTTTCTCAAGGCCTGAAGGTATCCTGACTTGTCAGAGGTCAGAGGTCAGGTTCCTACCCGGCGTGGTGAAGCTGCTGTCAATGTTGGATCCGTCCCAGGATTCAATGGCGCTGTCGACCGAGGGCAGAGTACTAAATGCTCTCTGACTGGGCCGAGGCGCGACCATGACAACCGGTTCCTCCTCTCCATCCTGGTTCTCCTGGCTGAGCCCCGTCCCCAGATCAAGGCCGGGACCGATCACGCAAGACTTCGGGCTTGACACTAAACACAGATGAACGGGAAGTTTGGTTTCGTGTTTGTTTTTTCTGTTTACCCTGAACAACACAACAAAAGATGCAGAGCTGCACCGATACGATTGGACCCAAGGATAATTCCGTTTTTTCCCACTGTGTATTACATTTATATTACAATAAAAAAATAGAAAAAATTTTAAAAAATAAATTCAGTTTCAGCTTAAAGATTTAAGCATGATGTAGTTCGTGTTGGTTTTCCCTGTCATATCTCCATCGGCCAGCAGATGTCCTCAGAGTGTCTCCTATTCAGCCTCATTTAGAATGATGTTGCATAAAGACTGGTGAAAGGCACAAGCAGTGGACTTTATATTAAAAAAGAATTTTCTTTATGTGACACAATGTGAAACAGGTTTAATTCGTGACACAGACTTTATGTTTGTGTCACAAACTGTTTTTCTGAGTCTTTAGTGTAATTGTGCAGTTTTATATAAACCAGGCTTCTGGATTCACACTCTCACCTTCAGCTTCATTAAAGCAACTTTTATTTGTATTCATATTTTCTGTCCGTGTAGTAGTGTAGTGATTTTCCATCTTTTTGAAACTTGTGTGCACAGACAATACGTACGCTCCCCCTGCTTCTTGATCTTCAGGGTGACCGTCTCTCCCGCTTGCTGCAGCAGACTGATGGCTTCACTCAGGGGTTTCCCCTTCAGGCTGCTGCTGTTGATCGCCAGAATCCGATCCCCCACATGAATCGCCCCGGTCCTGCGACATGCAGAAATGTGCGAACAGCTGGGGTTAGTGCATCTTCCACAAACTGAATTACACCTAATGATACAACCTCAGTAACACACACACGCAACTGAATTACATATACCTCTCTGCCAGCCCCCCCTTGCTCAGAGAGGAGATGATGATGGGGTCGAACGGCTCCTCTGTGCCTGAGATGGTGATTCCCAGCGGGCCTCCGTACCGCTGCAGCTCCACCGTGTAGATGATGCTGCCGGACACCTCCTGCTCATCTGAAATTGATTGAGGGACACGCTGACACAGAGACACTGGATATACAGATATTTAATCTGACAATACGATCATTTAGCACCAGGCTAAACGTGTTTATTGTGGAGAAATTATTTCTTTATAACCAACTCCGAGTCTGTTCAATGTTTTTTCCTAAAACTAAATCAGATGCTACAGATTAAATATCATGTTTGTTGGTTGATGACTACTTCATGGTGGATGCGTGAACAGGTCTTGATTTGAACAAAGCCTGATACCAGAGTTGTCTTCGTCTTTGCGGATCTTCAGTTTGACGAGCTCCTCACACTGCTGAAGGATCTGAACGGCTTCCTCCATCGAGCAGTTCTCTACCCGGATGTTGTCAATGGCCAGCAGCTTGTCCCCGAGCTCCAGCGTCCCCGTCCTAAAAACCAAAAAAGAAAACATACATTAGACACACAAAATGTGTCAAGCTAAAAAAAAAAAAAACCCGTACCTGTGTGCGACGCTGCCCTTCTTGATGTCGGAGATGATCAGAGGATCACCTGGTTTCCTGTTGGATGGAGCTGCAAACACAGAAGCAAACGTTCAAACAGAGAACTGTAAATAATTTAATGTGTTTACTCCACAACCACGAGACGTGATGATTAAATGTTAAAGCGGAAAATGAAATCAAAGGTAATGTAGCGCTGAACGGACAAATGTGTATCACAGCATGAGAGGGTAAATTAAAGATATACGTCCTGTTCCCACATCTAAAGAAAACCTTGTCCGTTTTTTTCTGTTCGCTACTTGTCTTTACTCACAGCTGATGGTGATTCCCAGCTCCACTCCTGGCTTCTTCGGGAGCTTCACGTGGAACGTCCCCGAGCTGGGAATGACCGACTCTGAGACAGAGAGATGAACACAGACGTGAAACAGGTTTAAAACCCAACAACTGCACGGTGTCAGTTCAACTAAGAACTACTGCCTTTAAGATCAGTGTGAGGGTAATAGACACCATTTTCCCTTCCAACTAAACATACTGATGTAATGAACATTACTGATATGAATCCCTATAAAACGATAAAAGGTGCAGTTTCTTGTCGATCACACGTCAGCTTCCGTCTGCTCTTGTCTGTTGTGAGTCATCAGAAACACAACTTGTTTCTGGGGCGTAGGTGGTTATTTACAGTTACACTGATAAAGAGACTGACGAATTACAGCGAGACGCCAGAGAAGCAGAACTAAACACAGACTGACAGCGAGTCAGATGAAACAGACACTGACACAGCACCGAAAACAATGACGGACGCAAAATGTTTCAAGATTTACAAGATTAAAAAAAAAAAAAAAATGTACTTTACAAACTAAGAATAACCGATAGAACAGAGGCCTGCGACCACACACGTACACTAATGACCGTGTTTCACTTATCTAACGTTAAATCAGACCATATGCAGAAACAGTGAGTCGAGATGAGTTGAAAAGTAAAGTTTACAGGGTTTTATCGTGAGCTCGGTCTGTGGTGTCGTTGTTACTGTGCAGGATCAATGTCAAACAGAAGAATATTACTGAGTCAATCTACAGTACCGGCCACGTCAAACTCAATCTCCAGCGTGAGCTGAGCTGTGATGGATGAATCTCTGAGCAGCTGATTGGTTTCTTCCAGAGTGGAGTCTTCAGTAGGAACTCCATTTATGGACAAAATCCTGTCACCGATCTGCAGGATACCACATCTAACACACACACACACACACACACACACACACACACAATGACAGGGGTTAGGCTGCAACATGAAAAGCAATAGTGTGTCGGACGTCGTGTTTCTTGATTGATACAAATAATCTGAAATAAGATCAAATTTATTTGCATTTTATTTCTTCACACACTCTAAAAATCTTGTGCATCAGAAATAAACGAGCTGATGATAACACCCACACAGTTCCACAAACACCAGTGAGTAAATGAATGTGCTGCAGCAGCCCTGGTGTGAAGTACTATGTAGAATAGTAGAATATACTATAAAATAAATGTACTAGCTATGTCTTCACTTTTTACCTTTCAGCTGGGCTGTCGGGGTCGATGTAGGCGATGAGCGGCGGCGAGGACAAGGTTTCCGTGGCGAAGACTCCGCCCTGCAGCTGCAGGCCGAACCCCATGATGCCGTCACCTAGCAACATCACCTCCGTGGTCTCCGTGTGTACGACCTGCCCGGCCAGACCCACGGTGCTGGACGCAAGAGACACTGATGGACACAGAGAGAGAAGCACAGCAATCAAATACAATTCTTTAGAGGGAGTTTGGATGCAGACAGGGCAATGAACACACAGCTTCAGAGCAACAGAGGAGGGGAAGGGTGATTTAAGAGCTCAGACTCACATGAGCTCTTAAAGTCCTTCTTCTTGGCTTTCCTCCTCATGAGCGTGCCCCGTGGACTCGTGGGATACATGTTCCTGGGCAGGGTGCTCATGTTGAGGGAAGAGAGACTGTAGGCCGACATGGAGCCAGGAGAGAACGAGTGGCTAAGAGCTGCAGAGAGAGAGAGAGGGGGAGAGCTGATAAGCAGCAGTAGTGAAGAAAATCCTCTACTCAAAGTAATGAGACTACTTCTCCTTCAAAATAAAACTCC
Organism: Microctenopoma stevenorrisi; assembly: GCA_032270685.1. NCBI lineage: Eukaryota > Metazoa > Chordata > Actinopteri > Anabantiformes > Anabantidae > Microctenopoma > Microctenopoma stevenorrisi. The sequence goes on from JAUMTR010000015.1 coordinate 12,532,178, forward strand.
ACAGTTCAGAAAGAGAGGGGGTGGACGTACGAGGGTTGTTTGTATGGCGGTTGTGAGATCTGGCAGCTGATTGGTCGGGGTGGTACGTGTTGTAGTGGTAAGGTGGGAGAACAGGAGCAGACCCGCCGGTCTCCCAGGGGAGGGGGCGAGGACTACGCTGCACCTTGACTGTACACAGGCGAGCGCGCACACACACGCACACACAGACACACACGCACGCGCACACACACGCACACACAGGAGGTTGTTTAGGTTAAAACAGGAGGAGAGGTCAGAGGTCAGGCAGCTTTAGAAAAGTTACATGTTTTATGTAAACTTTTCTTTGCAATGTGTGTTTTCACATTAGTTTTTTATTTTAACTTAACCTTGTTTTTAGTGTGCTGTGGTGCATTCAGGGCCCACCGGGTGTGATATGCGAGTGTTAATACCGTGCTGTGGTGCGTTCAGGGCCGGTCGGGCCTGGTGTTGTGGCAGGATCTCCAAGCGAACGGTCTGACAGGACGCAGAAAGCAGCTGAGTAGCTTCGGCCAGTGAACAAAACTCCATTGATTTCCCATCAACAGACAGGATGTGATCTCCTGCATGAAGAGCACCGCACCTACACACACACACACACACACATACCTAGTGTTAGGAACTTCAGCCTCAGAAAAAAAACTTTAAAGAAAGCAAATATTTGAAGGAAGTACATGTGTTGAAATAAATCCTGCTGCTGTAAATGCTGGTGTCACAAACACTCTGACACATGATGGGGTCGGAGGTCAGGTACCTGTCTGCTATGCTGGCCGGTTTGACCTTGTCGATGATGATGACCTGCTTGTTGCAGAACATCGAAGTGGACAGAGCCACACCCAGACTGGAGCCTGTCGCTTTGGCAACCTCAACCAGCAGCGGCCCCGACGCCGTGGCAACCGAGTCTGAGAGAGTGAAAACAGAGTTAGAGTCATGTATTGTGAGGTTACAACTCCAAACACTGACATCAGTAAACATTAACTGACCCATCACGGAGACGTCATACTCGAGCAGCAGCGTAGCTTCCTGCCCGCACTGTTTCAGGATGCTCATGGCCTCAGATAACGTGCTGCCGTGGAGACGAATCCCGTCGATGCTCAGCAGCCGATCACCCGGCTTTATGGTTCCTTCTCTGGAGAGAGCGAGAGAAAACAGTTTGTGCAGAGGGTCCTGAAGGGATATCAGTGAAAAACTAAGACAGAAATGTTCACTGACAGCATCGTTCTAATAAAACTGAATAAAAAATGAGGACAAACATCTGCATTAGTTACAAAAAAACAGGTTATAATAAAAGGTGGAAATATGGTAGTAATAAGGAAATCAACGAGAAACTATAAAAAAAGTACTAACAAATACACACAAACACGTAAAATAGAACAAAAGAAACGTTCATTCAGTCACTCACCTGTCCGCCGGACCACCTGGCCTGATGGTTGTTATGACGATGGGTCGAGACTTGTTCCTGTCTTCATGGGCTCCACCTGCAAACACAAAGTCATGTTGTGTATTTATTTATTTATTTATCAGTGCTGGAGTGTATTTCCATCACTGCTACTTCATACAGATATTTATTTGCCTCTGAAATGTATTTATGTAGTATTAGTTAGCCTGTTAAATACATGATTACTACACAGTAAGTACAATTTAAATCAATGTAAAGTAAGTTTTTATATAAATATGTATTATATCCATTATTTATTTGAAGGTATTAACATTTTGTTCATATTATTAACACTTCATTAATTTCATTAATTACTGATTAGGTATCATGTAATTAACAGGCTGCTATCCTACACAGAGCTCCTCTCACCTCTGATAACGAAGCCGAAGCTGTTGCCTTCTTTGTGAAGCGTCACTTCCACGTTCTTGAACATGACCCCTGACCCCTGCACAGCTGCAACACAGCATCAACACATCACAGTTAGTTATTAGTCAGCACAAAATCACTTTTTTTATGAGTTTAACTATGAACCTGTCAGAACAAGCTCAAGTACTGAAGTGTGAGAAGATATTAAGTAATAAGAAATAAGTATCACAGACTATTTCTATATTTATACACAGAACATATTTACTACTTACAGTATGATACCGCTAACGCTGTGACTTACAGACAGGTGGTAGCTCGTACTCGACCTCCAGGACAACTCGCTCTCCGACGTTCTTCAGGAGACTGATGATTTCATCGTGTCTGAACTTGGCCAGGTTGATGCCGTTAACGGCGCGGATGTAGTCGCCCATGTTCAGCTGGTCGCTCCTGAACAAACAGTCAAAACACACCAGCTCTTATTTTAGCAGAGTAGCGACTCTAGAACGTGATCAGGCGAAATTACCATGAGCTGGTTTAAGTAGGACTGAACGACTGCAACTTCTAATCTAATTAAAAACCAAAACTACATAAAATGCAGAGACTGGATGCATCGCCTGCAGATTAGACCCAGATCAGCAAAAGTTGTTCAAGAACACAGCTGAAAAGTCCACGAATGAGAAATTAACCATGTTACCAATCTCAAAAGTGGAGGGAGCACCATGGTTCGGGGCTGCTGCCGCTAAAGAACATCTACAACAGAATTAGCTTTTTTTCGTGCCACGAGTATCTAACGTCCGATTTTGATTGCGTACGTGAGCTGCTGTTACATCCTGTTTTTTTTCTCACATTTTTCTGATGCAGATTTCCTGCGTTTCGTCTAATTTAACGTGACCTGCTTTGTATTTCAGGTTCAGATGAAGGAACCCAGGGGTCTTGTGACTTGTGTTCAATAAACACAATAACGATCAATTATTACATTTAATTAAAGCTACTTTTAGATTTTAACACCAATTAATGCAGAAAATCAGCTCATTCAAAAGGGTTTACGTCCTTTTCTTTCCAACAGACTGGGAGTGAAACAGGAGGAGGATAAGAAACCCAACGTGTTACCTGGCAGCGATGCCTCCCTGACGCAGGTTTGAAACTCTGGGTTTCCCATCCTTGTCGACGCCTCCTGAAACCGTCAGCCCGAGCGTCGTCCCCTCCTTCTTCATCAGCTCCACCACAGAACATCCCCGGAACTCGTCTACATCACAGTAAGAACAACATGACGAACGTCTTTTCTCACCGCAAAATTATTTACAGCACAATTCAGCCTCTTGTGTGCTCGTTCTCTTTGTTCCACCTGAACTTCCTCTCCATCTCCGACTTCACACTTTCTCCTCTAACCGTCTCAGCACAGAGAAATAAAATAATCATCTGGACAAAGAGAGAAGTGAAGTCATCTTCTATTCTGTCGTCCATCTATATTTCATCAAACGCCTGAAATATTTAAAGACGGTGAGGGAAGGGCCGATATTTCAGTCCAGGCCTGGAACGGTGTGATGTGACTGGTCCTCAGGTGTAAAACACACAACAGAATTTCATTAAAATGTTGCGTTTTAATATTAATCAGAGTTTGACCCTTGTTCATTCAGACAGGTTTAGACTGATGTGATCTTTGGCAGTGACCATCACTGTCTCCTCCTCTCTCATCTTCCCCCTCCAAAGAGGCTTTGTCCTCTTTAACTTCTCTTACAGAGCGGCGCCGACTCTTTTCGTCTCAAAACGAAAGCTTCTTTGATTCTGGGTTTTACTGCAGCAGTTACGAAGAAGCGTTTCAGTGAAGCAAAACTTCACAAAGATATTCTCAGAGGAACATAGCTGAAGCTCGACTAGCTCCACATGCTTGTCTGACTGGTTCAAAAGCGCCATCTGCTCGGCTTTTGACTGGTTCTGATCCAGACAAGTTCCTTTAGCAGATTTTTCCAGAACTCTGGTTACCAGATGGACCTGAAGTGTTATTGTAACAACATCGGTGTCTTGCGTGGACGAGTACTAAACCTGCGAAGGCAAAATAAAGCTCTCCAGCCTAATCTAGCAGGATCCAGGCACCTGATTAATCCCCAGAACACACGATTGGGTTGCTGACGGGTCCAAAGCTTTGGTCAGTGTGAGCAGCTGTTGTATTGAGCTAAACCATATTATTTGAATAAAACTATAGTTTTGATGCAGCTTCTGTGATACACAATTATGAGTACATGATATTGTTTTCATCTTCCAACCACCTGTGGACCACATTACATCTTTTTTTCCCCACAAACCAAAACTTCCCAATTCCATCAACCAGATGAGGTTTAGAGACAGACAGAGGCTCACATATCTAAACTGGCTGCAGTAATTGGTCGAGCTTCAGAACTGTCCAAAGGTGTTCATTCAAATATCAGATTTCTACTATCGTGACATAAACGGGACGGCTGTAAACGAATAAACTTTATTCGCCACATCTCCTCATTGCAGTATTCAAGTTGCAAGTAGGCCACCAGCTCCAGGTGGGAGGAGATAAACTGCGTCTGCAAGCATCTTCGTGCAGGTCACACAGATAGAAAGCATCAAATGAGTTTGTGTTCTATTCTGAGAGCTGTCGCTGGAGAAACAACAAAGATAAATCACAACAAATGGAAATGAAAGGAATGAGTACAACGGATGACTCAGCTACAATAGTGCGCAGTGTGTGTTACCTGGTATACTCTGCCTCCTGATGGCCAGCGCTCCATCTGAAGGTCTCGACCCGGCAGAGTGTTTGGTGTACGGCCCCTCATCTGAAAGGCAAAGCAGCACATGTTTTACATGAATTGTTTAGAAGTTCTACCAACTTTTACATCTGGTCCAAAGCAGTACCAGCACTGGTTTTGAAGCTCTACAAGTTCTATTATGGACCTCTGACAATGCTGCAACTGTTTCAGATGATCCGCTTGTTACTCCAAAGGTCTGCCAGTGTCTCTTAATAATGTCCGTGTTTGGCTCCAAACATCCACCAGTTCCATCAGGAGCTTCTCCTCAGTAGTTCAGAGGTTTCAAATATTTACCAGTTTCTTAATGGCCGTGAAGACCTTCCAGTTTCTCTACCTGGTTCAGCACCTCCAAACTCTTTCTGAACCATTTCAAAAGATGCTCTCTCTAACTGACTGCAGTACTTTTTTTCAGCTCCGTCAGTCCTCCACTCGGTTAAACTAAATAATGTCCCTCTCACTGGTCGTGATGCCAGTAGTGCTGAAGAGCTGCAGACCTTCCTCTAACTGGTTCCAGACATTCACCTCTCATTCACTACTTACTCTCCTGGACATTATTTGGATGGTTCTAAAGCTCTACCAGCTTATGTGACTGGACACAAACATTCTTTCAGCTGTGTCTGATGTTAAACTAGTGTTGGTTTCAAACCTCAACCAGTTTCTCCAACTGGTTCTAAAGATCTAATAAGAACAAATTAAAAGTTTGTCATTTACGTGCAATTCAAATAAAGAAATACCCTCCACCCCCCAATCGATGTACTCACCACCACCATCATCATCATCATCATCATCAGATGTCGCAGATCTCCTGTTACAAAAATACATCTCAGAACTCAAAGGCTATTTCATTTTTTAAATTAGGATAAGCTACAGATACGTGCTGCCTGACTTTACTGGACAGTCATTTAGCATGTTAGCATCCTCATGCTACTTGTTAGCATCTACCAAAGCTCTGAAAACCCGACTCTCCTGGCTGATCACGTCTGGTTTGCAGTCTGAAGCTGCTGCTGAGAGTCAGCCAGTCCTCATGAATAAAAAAAAACTCCAGCCAGATAGAGGTGACCTCATCAGTACAGCAACCAATCCCTGTGGAGAACACTGTAGTCTATCTCAGTCCAGGCCAATCACAGCTGTCCATAGGGAGACTCTCTGGTGATGTCATTGCACAGATGAGAAGTCTGACAAAACAGTGCTGAGCGAGCAAATCATGAGGCCCGATGTCAAGTATTTGACCGAGGGATTAGATAAAAGCTTTAACCTGTGACTGACTGACAGGAAAATGCAAATAAAACCTGAAACGTTCAACCCACCTGTACAGCATCATCTGCAGCTCACAGCCAAACAGACCCTCAAGAGACCTTTAGTTCCACTTACAAATGAAGCATGATGCAAAGTCTCAGACCTGCACATGTGGAGCAGTGGCACTCAACACAACCACGAGCCCACACTGTCGGATCTTCTCAGTACTGCGTTCATTCTTAATTCCACCTTTGTTATGTCAGCACAGACGCTTTCACAAAAGCTTCAAATCCTCATATTCAAGAAGCTAGAATGATCAAATGTTTGCTTTATTTACGTGAGAAATTAGTTCTCAGTTATTCTGATAGTTTTGTGTACAAGTCACCTCTGCTCTGCTCGTACTTACAGTTGGGTTTTATATTTTAAAACCCCTTTAAGATTTACATGTAAACATATTTTGTAAAGTAACACTGAAAAATGTCATAAAGTAAAAAGTAGATTTTCTTATCAGTTATATGAAAATTAAAATGGGTACAAGCTACAGTTAGTAAGAGCAGAGCAAAGTATAAATAAGCATGAAAGTAAAATACTAAGTATTCAAGTCTCCAGTGAAAGCATCCATATTATGCTTGGTTTAATATTTCTATTTTATTTTGGGTTCGATAGATGTATGATATTATATTTCCAGGTCATACACAATATCTGTATCTTATAATATCTCTTTATACAGTACAATTAAAATGCAGGCTCCTGTTACTTAGAGGCACCTGCTGCCTCATCTCACTTGTGATTGGCCAGCTTCTGGAAGTCTTCCCGTGGGCCTAACTATACCCAGTTGGAACAGCACCATCTTTCAGTGACAAATTAGCAGAAGATCCTGCTGCAAACTGCTGAAGGTTTGTAAAAATAGTCAGCCTGGCTGTAGTTAAAGGTCGTCAATGGCAAGCACCGTTTCATTCAGAAAAAACTGTAGATAAAATATGGTCCAGACTGAACCCCAGCCACCGTATTATATCAACAAGCCTAATGAACAGAAACAGGGTTCATCAAAAATCCTTAAGCTTCATAATAAACCAGCGGGTTAACAATCGCTTACTCATCAACCTGAATGTGTGTTTCCTATTATTCCAGTTTTGGTTCTATTTAATGTTCTATTTTATTCAATTCTAGCCTTTTTCTAATCCGTTCTAGATCTGTTCTGTCCTGTTATGTCTCTTTTCCGTTTGGTTCCAGCAGCTGAGCTCAGAAGCACAATGAGACCCTGAAAACACAGACCATAACTAAGCGAAGATGAAAGCTGAGCCTCCTCCTCCCCATGTAGGACAGCAGCATCTCACCCTTTCTCTCTCTACAGTTAAGACCCTATATGAAGAAGGATGCCACAGTTTCAAAGTGCTCATGGAAACTAGAAGAACTTCTTTTTAAAGTACTGCACAAAATGCATCATGTTAATTCCATTAACACAACGAACATGTAGTAAATACTCAGTTACAAGTTAGATTCAAGACTCAAAACACTTTATTATTCCAGAGGAAAATTGATTAGTAAAGAGTTACTCTAAAAAAATCTATTCTATCTATTTTCTTCATTTTAATATTGTAGCTGATAAAATATCTGACTAGACTAGACTCTATATTTTTAATTTGCATGTGTTAGACCAAAATGTATTAGATGTATAAAACAGCATCTGATACTCAGGAGAATCAGAACTATGTACATCTGTAGTAGTAGTAGTATTTTTTCCATGCATCACAGAAAACCTAGAACACTTTAGAAAGCTCGTTGATGAGCGGTTTGCTTCTCTGGTTCATGACGGTGGAATGTGATACGTTCGTGTACTGTTTTTCAGGTTTTTATGCCTCAGTGCCAGTAATAACCAGGGCCTGAGCCAGTTTTTGGCCAAAGGTCAAAGTGAAGGTCCCACTGACTTTCTGTTCATCCTCTTCTTGTTGTGACGTCTGATGCATGTCTCATTCTCGCCAGTGCTCAACATCTGGGACAAACATCTGCTGCAGTAACATCTAAGAACATGAGTGTAAACAGACGTGTGTATAAAGTGAATCCGACATATTATGTGTTGAATACAGTGAAAGTAACTTAGAGTGTATTCACTATTAAAATCACTGCCACATTTCCTCAACCACAGAAACACCTGCAGCTCCGAACTGTGTCAGACTTCATCAGCAATATGAACAGAACCGTCTCTCATCTCAATCGACTCTAATCTAACCTAAAAATCTGCTAATATTCATAGAAAGACGTCAACAACATTCTTTCATGCTAATCTATAAACACTGACATAATAAAAACCACATTACAATTGATGTGTGACAGTTCAATTTCCATGTGATACATAAATAGAATTATTACTGTAAGTGAAACATGTTCAGCACCAAAACGACAAAAACCTGTAGCTCAGAACTGAACCGGACCCCTTAAAATGGGAAGATCTTTAGTTTTCACTATTTATGAAAAAGCATCAGGAGAAAAGTGGCCCATTTACAGCATTTTATCAACAATTATATTAATGCAATTCAAACTAATTCACTGTCATACAAGAGACGAGATATCAAACCCAACACCTGAAGATCCAAACTGCACCAGACTTCATGAAGAAACTAACAAAATACCATCCAATAACTCTCCCCCATCTGTCTGCGTCTGCCCCGGTTCCTCCTCTACTCTCCCGGTAATACACAACATTCATTTTACATTTATGAGAATGGGATGCTCTCCTTCAGCGTGTGCTCACACTCACTACGAAGGTCTCTCATCCAGAGTAACCTGCAGCGATCCACTGAATGAATGCATTAGGAGATCATTTCCCACACACACACACACACACACACACACAGCTGTCTTTGCTCATAAACAAGCCTCTCTCTCTCTCCTCTGTCAGCAGTTCACACCAGATGTCGCTCGACCATGCTAACATGTATGTTACACATGCAAACATGCCTCCATCACACACATGCAGTCTCCTCTCTCTCTCTCCCCTCTGCCAGTGCTCCCCTATGTCGCTCTACCTTTGTTCAGCCGGCGCAGGATCTGGCAGCGACATTTAAACGACACGGCGATCATGGTGAAGCTGAGCCGAGGGTCGCCTCCCCCCCAGCACCATGCAGATGCAGCCGCCACAGACTACACTTCCTCCTCCCTTCTCCTCCTCTGGGAGCGAATGACTGACTGACAAACGACCTCAAAGAGAAGCCATCATCGAGAGAAGAGAGGGAGCGCTGCAGATGTGAAGTTCCTCCATAAAATGAGGCAGTGGAGGAGGGAGGAAGGGAGAAAGGGGGGAGGGGGGAAGCAGAGTCTGCGCAGATAGGAGAATGAAGAGGAGGAGGAGGGGAGAGGATGGAGTGATGATGTAGAGCCAGAGGAAGGAGGGAGGAGGGAGGCTCCTGGATCTGCGACTGGTGTGTAATCTGTTTCTGTGCAGCTGGATGGATGGATGGATGGATGGAGAAAGAAGTGGAGATAAAAGGCATGAATGGAAAAAGAAAAATGTATGAAAAGTAAGAGGAATAAAAGGAAATAAATGAGTAAATGAAGATAGGAAAACAAATAAAAGACATGATTAAATAAAGAGGAGGAATATGGAAAAGGATGGAGAGAGAGATTAGAGGAGGTCAATAAAAGAAAAAGGAGGAAGGATGAAATGGGGACAATGAGATAAATATAATACTAAAGAAAAATAGATAAAGGTAAAGAAAATTAAGCAAAGTATGAAAACAAAAAACAAAATAAATGTAACGGCTGTATAAAAGAGAAAAGTTAATTAACAGAAATTCTAGCTAAAGTATAAAAAAAACAAATAACATACAGAGGAAGAAAGTAAGAGACGAGTAAAGGAGAAAATGGTGGAATCAAATGACTAATGGAAGACAGAAGGAATGTACACACGAGTACATGTAAGAGTACTACAAAAGAGATGTTTGTAATTTAATAATATACAAACTATTCATTGACAGTTGGCGTGACTTCCTTGTGCTGTTATTCTGTTTAAATGTGTTTGTGTATGTTAAAGTGGACTATAAGTATTTAATCTGTGCGGATGCAGAATGAAGTGGTGAAATGTGTCTATTCAAACCAATAAGGAAACAGTTTTCTGTGCTGTGATTGGCTGACACGGAGAAGGGGGCGTGTCCTCCCAGCAGGTAGTGAAGTGGTCACATGTGGGTCAGTGTTTCAGCTGCAGATTACACCGGATTAGTGTCAGAGTGTGTGTAAAGGTATTAACAGTGATATCACCATAAATACAGGTCAACATATTAAACGCAGCCCCCCCCCCTCTCTCTCTCTGGGATGTTCTCTGTCAGTGTCTCTCGTCCGCTCTTCACTCTCACATACAGTGTAGTGTAGTTTGATTATATAACAGAGTTTCTCCCCAGTTTACCTGTGTTACTGGTCTGAACTGGTTTGTGCTGCCCTCTGCTGGGCTTACTGGTTGTCAGAGCCACTATGAACCTACCACGCCCCCTGCTGGACACAACACAGCAGCACAGTATTTAGAACTGTACTGAGTATTTGTTTCAGGAAACAAAAAACTTTTAAAGACGTGTGACAGCTTATTTATTATTAGTACACTGAAAATACTTAATGGAATTAATTTTAATACAATTACTGCACTAGTACTAGTACTAGAATATTAGAGTCACTATTACAAAAACTACTGGTCCAAACCATTAAGCTACTGGTAACTGGCTGATTGCAGAACAAGAACAGAACAAATCAGGGATGTATTTAGACACAGTCTAAGAAACCAAATCAAACCAAATCAGAACCAACCAGAACCTGAACAGACCTAATGTAACCATAGTAAACGTATTTTTTGGTCTTTTTAGGAAACCATGAAGAATGTTTCATCTGTAAATTTGTATTAAATTCCTATTTGTATTAGTATTTCCACCACACTATGGGCATATAAGTATAAATATCAGCTGCATTTAAGGAAAGTTTCTGGAATTTAGAACTTAGAAAAATACTTTTACAGTTCCTGCATGTGTACTGTAACGACATCACACAGTATAACAGCAGCATAATAAGAATAATAAATACCTTATTGATTCCTTGGGGAAATCGATTCCCAGTCCCACCATGTAACCCGGTGGGACTGGGAATCGAACTCGCTCACCCTTGGGTTTGAAGATGGCTGCTCCACCCACTGAGTTTTCATGCCGCCCATGTTGCCCCCCAATGAGCTGATGAAGCCCATGTTCCCGGTGTCAATTCAACCACACACACACGCGCACACACACGCACGCAAACACACACACACGTGCGAGCGGCTGCAGCTGTTACCATGGAAACAAGCTGATGAATAATTGAGGGGAGAGAGCGACCCTGCGCCGTACAAAGAGTGATTTTGAGAGATGAAAGAAGTGTTCTCTCACACACACACACACACACACACAGTACAGGTTCTCATCACAGCCTCCAGTGTTTCAGAAAAACCAAATCAGAGCCTTACACTGACGGTTTGAGTGTGTGCATGTCAACACCCACCGCCCAAAGTCAAACACGTGGGTTTGAGTCACCGTGACATCTCCTTATGTAAGTACACACACAGACACACACTCAGAGTGCTAATAACACTGCTCTAGAGACGAGAAGAGCAGAGGACGGATGTGTACACCTTTAATTAGTGCTAAGAGTCACAGTCAGGCTGACAAAGTTTCCATGTGTGTGGGGAACAGATGGAGCAGCGCTGTAATCAACAAACCAACAATACCTGAAATCATCTCGTCAGCCGGACGTGTCGCGCTCAACTTTATGTAAATGATAAAATCAAACACTAAGTTAACACAAAGCTCAGTGCGCTCACAGAACAAAACAACGCGGTGAAGACAGTAATTATGAGTCACGCATCTCAATGATGAGAGAAGATACTGATCTCAGAATTATGAGACAATGTGCAGCAGACTAATGGTTCTCTCAGTTCTCCTTCATCTGAGCTGAACCTGTGCAGATATATGTCATACAGATAACGTCTTCAGCAGTAACATGCGCAGCAGTGTTCGTTGTCTCACAGCTGAGCCTTTAACGTGAGAACTGCTGGTGGGAACAGATCAACCTGCTCTTTGGATCGTGTCTGTGGTAGAGTTCATCCGTCCGTTAGCTGCTGAGACGTTTCACTTTGAACCAACGTGTTGGCCCAACAGACGGATCAACTGATGGACTGATATCACTGTTTCCAGAGCCGAGCTGCTAACGTGGTGAAAAACGTTGGACTCTGAGGTCTCCCGTCACTTCCCATCACTCCCCCTTCCACAGAAGCCTGGGTTCAGAGCGACACCCAGTAAAGTCCCAGTGACGGGAACATAATCTCTTAATGTTTCCAGTGACATTGATTCTGGTTGTTTGTGAAGTTTGTTCACTGCTAAATAACAAAATGAAGCATCACTAAAAATGAGGCCCGATTACAGATGTCCCACGTGTGACGTTACTTCCTGTTCTGATTGCTGATTGTGTGGCCGTGTAATCATGTAGATTCCTCACGAGCTATTTCCAGATGCAATTTACATAAGATCTGCATCATTTAGTCCACGTTCATCAATCACAATACAACCTAATGAATATGGTCACAGGTGGGTGGACTGGATGCATAAAGATCACGACTTCCACACTTGTGTTTGGAGTCCAGTGTGTGTCTGGGATTAGACAAATAAAACACACTTTTTGAGATTGAGAGGAACTAGGTGATAGCATCTGCATCAGGCTTGTTGGTTCCTGGTGCGCGGTGGTCAGTTCCTACACATGGAGGGGTGACCAGTGAACCAGAGAGAGGGTCCTGAGTGGAATCATGATGTAGCACAAACTGCTGGAACATGAATGATGCCCAAGATCGACACAGTGCATCCTCACAGCTGCAGAGCGCGCACATGCTCACCTCTCTTTACTGCCGAACTGCTCCTACAGTGGACACACGAGCCTCAGAACTAGAGCAAAAGTATAAAGTGGTTCGGGACCTGGTCTGATGAGTCACTTTGTGACGTCATACCAGTTTATCTACGCGAGTCCTACCCGACAGTCCTGTAATAAACCCATCATGTAGGTGCTTTAAGATGCTGCATCACACTGAAAGCCAGTGTAAGGCTACATCACAGAAACACCTCACTGTAGAACGCAGCACAGCTCAACACTCCATAATGAACAGTGTTCTTTTTTTTCAGGGTGTCCTTAGTTAAAGAGGAATTAGTACAGAATAAGCTGCTGGAGTTGTTCTTTAATTTAAAAGAGCTAATTAAACATCATATCCAAATAATGAGGGGAAAGTGCTCTGAATCCTGGGAGGCCTGCACATTAATTAAGGTGAACTTGTATAGATTTCTGCTCCACTTTCTCTCTGCTTGTGTTTATTGGCTGCGAAGATAATCCAGCAGTGATGAACACCGCCTCCAGACCAGCACCAATCCAATCTCAGCAAATGGGAAAGTGGAGAACGTGGGACTGAAAGCCAGCAGAGTCGAGAGGAGTCTAACACATTCACACATGGTGACTATTAAAAAACAGGTAGGTGGGGAGTCTGACAGCTGAATAAACAGCTGAAAATAAAGATGCTCTGATGCCGTTAACGTTCTTAGTTTGCTTTACTTGCTCAGTATAAGAACAATCAGCACTAGGACTTGATAAAAAACTGCGATAGGAGGCGCCGCCCCCTCCTTTCCGTTGCCCATTTAGCTCTTTAATCTCCATCATGTTGAACACAGGACCAGTTATGCTAATGACGCCCTTATTTAAAGCATTAATTAGCAAATTTTGTGTCAACAACCTTCACATAACACATGACTGCTGCGAAGCGAGCTGGTCTGAACCCTGCATCGCATAACAGTCAACATCGTTTCACCTCATTCATGTGCAAATTTATGCATCATAATGTTTCAACATGTAATGAGATCATGAGGCGCACAGAGAGGAGACAGCAGCGCGGGCAGAGCGGCAGCTGTCTGGTTAGAAAGGATGAGGAGACCTGCAGGTGAGAAACGGGTGATGTCACGGGGGTGGGCGGGGCCTGCGGCCTTTAACCTTTATTTTCCGTTACGCTTTTATCCAAGCGACCATTTGTAAATTCTAAGTTACTACAAACTAAGAGCCCTGATAAGACCCAACTCGTCAGGAAGCAGAACGTTGAACCTATGACCAGCAGAACCAGGAAGAATGAGGTTACACATGAGCCCACTGCTGTGGTTTTGGGGGTCACCTCTGTTAGTTGGGGGTGTAGCAGCCCAGACAGACGTACAGCATGCTAATAGAGTTAGCTCCTAAAGCTGAGCAGACACTGTGCAATTTTTAATTAATTGATGTACGATGTGTTAACTCACACCGCCCATTTTAAATGAACCTTCCTGCACGAATCCAAACCACAGACACACTGTCCAATCAGTTTTTATAACGGCGATGGCGATGATAAAGTGTGCAGTATCACTGAACTGTCTCGAACCTTTGTTCAGACGGAGTCTATCAGGGACGTGAGCAAACACATTGAGATATTATGTTTCCCATCAATGATTTTAAAAAAACAATACATCACTTTACAATATGGCAATAAACTGATAAATATATATAATAATAATAATAATAATAATAATAATAATAACAACTATATGATGAGACATATCACAGTTTCTTGCCACTACACAAACATTTTCTTTTTCACGATGAGCCACAACACTAAAACCACCTGCCTAATGTGATTTAGGATCTGAATTATTAGTCCTCTAGTATCTGACACCACGACGCCAGCAGCAGGACGACGCTCCATAAATCTGATTCCAGTAGTGCATCCCTGTGCAGCGTCTTTCCCAGTAAAATACACAAGCAAAAACTCAAAGAACACACACAACACCACCAAAAACAGAGACGAGGATCCGAGCGTTAGAACTAAATGTGTGTTTACATGTGTTTTATTCACAACGCACCAGATTAAATATATGTTTGAGTAAAAAGAGAAACGCAGCAGCAGCAACAAATTAAAATCACTCTCAAAAGGTTTGAGGGCAGAGAGGAGTGTGTGTGTCCGGGTTATCCAGTCATCCAGCCTCAAATTGCCTTCATATAGAATCACACGCCATGTTAAACACACACACATACACACACTTAACTAGCCTACTGGTAGCTGCAAGAAATGCCTCTCGGCAGCTCTGCCACACACACACACACACACACACACACACACACACACACACACACACACACACGGGAAATTTTAAATATGTAATAAGGCGTTTAGATGAGCAGGCTTTGACAAATATTCCTAAAAGTGCAGGATTCACAGTAGTTTCTACGCACAGAAAGGAGCGTACGCCAGCTAACCTTTGGTCCACTTCATTCACAAGCCTCTGAGACAACAAGGCCAAATTTATCATCTGCTCTGAGCTCTCACAAACACTTAAATCAGTGCACACTATTTCGTGGACGGCGAGTTTGGGTTCTGTGGGAGATTTCTCTGGAGGGAGACAGATGGAGATGGGTGAGCTGTGAACTCGAGTTCATCCACAGAAACAAAAATACTCCAGAGTCTGGTTTTAGCTCAAGAGACATGTGAGGGTAATATCAGCAGATAAGAAAAGACAAAAAATAGGCACAAGAAAGTAAATACAGAAAAATCCAAATGAATTAATTTCCCAGCAGCAGTCAAAATACACACATGCTGCCTTTTTTCGACCACTGGACAATCAGATTTAAATTCTCTGATGTGTAATTTATTCATTAATAGTGTTTTATTCACAAAAAAGGAAGAATGTGTCAGTATGTGTTTAAAAGCTGTAATAAAATGTTGATAGTACATGTTTAGATGTCATGTAATCAGAGCTGTGACAGAAATATTGACTAAAAACATCTTTGTAAAACTAATAAGTGATTCGTGGGGATGTGAATAATAGAAAACCTGAATGACAACAGGCAGAAACATGTCACAGAGGTGCTGTACACATGCGGTCGATGTAACAGACAAGGACAGCTACTGAGAAGTTAAATGTAATATTTAAATATGAATTTAAGAACAGCACACCTGCACGCTGACCTTTTTCTGTCCACTCGCATGTTAAAATAGGTCTTAACTCAGCAGCGTTCGTCTTCACGCAGCAGAATCCTCTGCTTTTATTTTAAAGCTGTGACATGTGAGTTTTTGTGGGCTGTGATTAGATCAGTCATGAAAAGCAGGAGACATTAGATAACTAAGGGATGTTTGAGAGTCTGCCCTTTAGTTCCATGTTAGATCATTGTTGCTGAACGTGTCTTCATCATTTCAAATTCAAGTCTCTGAAAAGTAGACATCACTAATAACACGTTCAGTTCAACAGTAAGTCTCGTAAATTATCTGGTGTGTTTTCACAGAAAACCATTTCCCAGGAGCCTTCCAGCTCCACAGAAAAGGTGAGCCCACGTGTTAGAGGAATAACCTCGCGACAGAGATCGATGGAGATCACAGCTAGAACATTGACATAACGGAGAGAACGTTGGTGAGTTTTATGGACGAGACCAAGTTAGGACTCAGCTGCTGTCACAGCTTCACTCCTGTTTATCTCACACACTCCTCTTTCATACATGCGAGTGGGTGGTTAATCACACATCTTCCTGTATGCTGTAAACCGCCTTAGAAGTGATTTGTGAAATTGGGTTATAAAAAATTTAATTTGACTTGACAACTGAAGAAGCAGTGAGATTTGATTTCCAGCCCTACCCGAGAACCGCGAGTAAAAATAGAACAAAAGCTGAATAAAAACAGAAATAATGAAGGAATCTGACACGTTGGTGAACCAGAGTTTAAAGCAACAATCAATCCAACAATCCTGTGTTCCAGTCGGTGACAACACAGGAAGCTGCATTCCTCTCCACCGCCAACACTCACTCCCTTGTTATTACACACAAAGCACCTGGATACCTGTGTGTGTCCGTGTCTTTCTGGGGTTGTGAGGACAGCTTCAAAGCCAAGTCTGAGGACGGGGTCAGGTTAATGTTGGGTTTAGAGGTGTGGAGCAGATGTGATGAGGTATGTTGGGTCTGGGAGCGTTGAACCCTGTGAAATCATCAAAACTGATGATAGAAGTGACACCTTTGTTCGTAGCTTAACCACTGCTCACGGAGTTCTGTGGTTCTTTCTCTCGTTCTCTGGGAATAGTGGCTAGATCTGAACTTTAAGTTTCACTTTTTCAACTGTGTGGGTACAGATAACACTGCATGTAGGTCTGAATGTGGACCAGAGTTTGTGTCTGACAGACTTACTGAAGTCCAAACACATGTCTAAAAAAGTTACTCCTCTCTGCACACCCGTCTGACTGAGCCACTGATAAAACAACTGGATCACTATTAGTTCATTGGACTGTAAGTCTGTCAGATTACCCTCTGTATTCTGATGGAGTAGCATCAAATGGAGATATTACTAATAGTAAGGAAGTCCCTCACAATTGTACTTGGGAGCTACACCAGTGTCAGACAGTGTCCTCACAGTTACAGAAAAACCAGATCACTGTAACTGAACTGTGCTTCGCTAACGACCTTCATCTATAATACAAGACCAAACACACACACACACACACACTTCAAGTGTCATAATCTGTTGATAAGCTGCTCTCGCTCTCTCACTTCCAGCAGGACATAAAACAACCCCCCCCCCACCACCTCTCTCTCTCACTCTGCTCCAGTGTTTCTCTATGGGACTCACTCAGTAGGTGTGTGTTGTACTTGCTGGTGTAGTAGTAAACGTCCTCGTAGCCTTCTTGGTAATCATCATCCGCCCGGTACCTCCTCCCTCGCCTCCTCCTGCTCAGCAGTCGCAGCAGGTCCAGAAACCTCTCCATCTCCACCTCCTCCACTGACCGGGTCTGAGCGGAGCCGGGCCAAGCCGGGCCGGGCTGAGCTACAAGCTAACAGCAAGGCTGATAATAAAGCCGAGAGCTAACAGCAAGCGTTATTCCACAGAGAGAGTGAGAGGGATCAGGTTTCCTCCTCCTTGCTTGTTGTGTGTCTGCTCTCTCTCTCTCTCACACATACACACACACACACACCTCTGAAAGTCACACATGCACTCACACGTTAGTGAGCATGAAGCTTTACACGCACTTCAGCACTCACACGCTCTTTGTATTCTCCCCTCTCTCTCTGCAGCCTCCCCCTCCTCTCCTCCTCTCCTCCTCCTGCTTTGGGCTGTTGGTGCATCTAGCCGAGCTCAGCCAATCACAGGGCTCACAGCTCTCTCTCTCTCTCACACGTATGCTGGCTTTGCTCAGTGGCTGCTCTCACCCTCTAACACACCACTCCTCCATCTCAGCTCTCCATTGTGCGTGAATGTGCACTTCAAGAGTCAGCAGAGCCTAGTTTTCCTCATTAGCTCCTTCCTTCCTTTGTTGTGTCCTTTCTTCCTTTGCTTGTGTCCTATCCTTATATCTTTATTTATGTTTCTGCTCCTACATTCCTCTGCTTCACCTCCTAACACACACACGGGGGAGGGTGGGGCCTTCATACAGTCACTGTGAGGGAGGAGAGGAGGAATAAAGAAGGAATGATGAAACACAATAGATGAGCAGAGGCAAGGTAACAAGGATGAGAAAACGAAAAGTGAGAAACTACTAGGAGAGGAGTCAAAGGGGAGGAAATAAGAAGAAGGTAGCATAGGAAATAGAAGAAGAGACGATACTAGAAAAGGAGAGAGAGAAAGGAGAGGTGGGAGGAGGAAACAAAAGTGGCAGAAAAGGAGGCAAGCATGAGAGGAGGAAAGATAAGAGAATAAGCAAGGAGGTGACGACGAGAGAGGAAAAGGAACGATGAGAAGCATATGACAAAGAAAGAGACAAAGAAAACAGGAGAGGAAATGACAGAGAAGCTTAAACTGTGACAGAACATGAGAGAAGAATATAGAAGGAAGAAGAAATTAGGAAGCAGGAGAAGTTGAAAGATGAAGACAAGCGGGGGGAGTCTAGGAGGAGAGGAGAGAAAACAAGTTGAGAAATTAACTCAGAGGTGAAAAAAAAGAGGGCGTAAGGAAATGAAAGACGAAAACTATGAAGTGGGAAAGGAAACCAGAAAAGGAGATGAGATTAGTAGAACCAGGAAATGAGAAAAGACGAGGTGAGGAAAGAACACGAGGAGAGAAAGCAGAGAGAGAGGAGACAAGGAAGAGAATAGAAAGATAACGGGAGAGAGAGGGGAGGAGATTAGGAGAGAAACTGGGTCAGTCTGACAGAGACCAGGATCCTGTGGTATGTAAACACCTGATCCAGGTCTCTGATCTCTGCTGCACAGGAGGGTCCTCAACTCAAATACCCAGCTGTGGTAGATCCTGCTCTAATGCACGCGCACACACACACACACACACACACGCACACGCACGCACACACACGGGTCAGAGAAGCTACGTCCTCTAGCTGCTGGTATTCCCAGGCCAGATGGGGAGGACGATCCCTCCAGATGTTCGAGGTCTACCCCGAGCCCTTCTCTCAGACTCCAGAATATCTCTGCAGGGAGTCTGGACATACTGACCAGATGTTGAACCACATCATCCTGAGCTCATCCATAAACAAAGTTCATCACGGCTAAAAGGTTCCAGGTACTGATTTCAAAGGCTGCACCGAGTGTGTGTTTCTAAGTGACGCCCTGCAGTCTGACTCAGAGGCTGAGATGTGCTGAGATAAGCCCGACCCGCTGGATGATTACCGTTTCCTCTGCATCCTCAGAGAGACAACAACAGACATGAGCCAGAGTTTTCCAGCTAGCATGCTAATAATGAAAAGAAGCAGAGAAGGATTTTACCCTGCAGCCATAGTCCCCTGATTATTTCATTCTGTGCATAGTTTTCTACAGCTGTTTTCAGACATGCACCAAAACAAGCAAACATCCAAATATTCCCCAAAGGGCCGAACGTGAGATCGATCATATGATTCACATTTCGTCTCACAGTTGTGTTTTTACCCTTTTTAATCTTGTTTTCTAATGTCATCATTTCTAAACATTGTTAACATCACTGAGTGTTTGTGAACGCATCGTCATGCACCAGCACGTGTATGGAGACAAACTCACCGTCCACTTTTTGTCTCGGTACAGGGCGGTGTCAGAGGGTGGATGAGTGATACAACCTCAAAAGTCATTTAATCTCTTTGCATCTTTGCAATTTGATGAATTCAACTTTACGTGTTTACGTGTAGTGAATTAATCAGATTACTCAGATGAAGGAGTCAGAGTTTACATGCACTTCAGAACCTGGTTACTAGAAATCTGCATATACATATAAAACGTGTTTCTTCCTCAGATTCTAACGGTGTAGTGACAGAGAACGTTTTTTTCCTGTGTTCGTGCAGCTGCAGAGCGACAGTGCAGGCGGGGGCACAGAAGAAAAGAGACACAGCACACACAGAGCAAACGGCCTGAGTAAAAGAAGTCTGAGGTGGAACGCGTCTGCAGCCGTTTGGTATTCCAATGTGCTCTCCGGCAGAAATCTACCTGGGGAAAAGTTCGATACTACTGAAGTCTTTCTTTTTTAGGCCCTAAACCATCACAGGAAGTCTGCACGCTCTTGCACTCGCTTGATTTGTGTCCCTGTGCTTTTTACAGAAATCTTTCATTCACGAAGTCAAAGTGAGAAGTGGAAATGCAGCAGGGTTTCTGAGTCCAGATGAATTCTGACCCGGGAGAGGTCCACTGTGTCTGTTTGGTTATAGGCTCGCAAAGCAATTGGCTCCATATAGACCCCATGTGTATCTGACCATGTGGGCTGCTAATGAGGCCAAGCAGGCTACAAGTTGGTCCCATGTGGTGCAATAATTGTGTCCAATTATTAGACTTTCAGTTAATGACCGGGTTCTTCTCATCTGAAGGAGATGAGAAACTCACCAGTGTATGTGAATGTGTTAGTGATAAAACACGAGCCCGACAGTCTGACTGTGGAAATCACACATTGGCAGGAGAAACAGAGTCATCAGAGACCTGGAGAAGATTTAATCATCACTCACAGAGCAAGGAGAATAACCAGGTGGGTTTCATCCTAAATGCACACATAACAACAGACACACCAGTCAGTTAAATGATGGAGCATTAATCGACATCAGCTCCACTGATGCATGAATAAAGACCAACGTTGTGTAGTTTGCTCAGCTGTTTAAACAGAAAACTGATGGTGAGTATCTGTATTCCCAGCGTTGTATTGGACACTGGCAGCAAACGGGTTCAACATCCCAGACAGGACACAGCCCGAGTATGCGGGTGTCAAAAACAGGCGCGCCGTAAAACCTTTGTGAACTCTGACCTTTGACCTGGCTGAGACTGACAGGTGGTGTGCAGGATTTACAGTCAGGAAACTATGTTTGGTGTGTGGATAAGTGTGCGTGCTGACCTCTGACCTCTTGTCATGCCAACAAGGAAAAGTGCTGATGTAAATATGACAGACAGCAACACACGCACAGACACTACTAAACAAAAGTACCAAAACTAACACACAGAATAAGTAATGTCCAGAAGCCATTTCAAACAACCCATACAAAGAACTTGAAAGAAACCACATATAGTATAAACCAAAGCACCGATCACACTTCTTTTAAATATTCAACTTACGTGAAAATACACCGTCTGTGTTTTACTATAAGTACATTTCTGTCTCTCCTTCGACTGAGAACATTCAGTCAGGCAGCGCACTGCTTAGTAAAACTATAAGACGCTAACAGACAAATCACATTCACTTCTTCAAACCACAGCAACATAATGCTATCACGCTATTTTATTTATTGACACAAATTCATACATTTTTATCAGATTATTGAATTAACTGGTTTCTGACAACAGTTCCACGGATCATTGTACCACACGTAGCATTTAGCATTTAGCATTTATCATCCATCCATCCTTCCATCCATTGTCTTCCGCTTATCCGAAATCGGGTCGCGGTGGGTGCTGGAGCCTATCACAGCTGCCTTCGGGCGAGAGGCGGGGTACACCCTGGACGAATCGCCAGTCCATCGCAGGGCCAACACAGAGACATAC
>JAUMTR010000015.1:12559936-12598330 GCA_032270685.1 Microctenopoma stevenorrisi
ATCAGTAATGAATTACAGTAGTCCAGCCTAGAGGTAACAAATGCATGGACTAGTTTTTCAGCATCACTCTGAGACAGCAGTCAGCTTCTCCGTCACGTTTCAATAAGTCACTTCTGTCTGAGGCAGAGGAGAAATCTGATTCCTCGTTTCCAGTAATCAGAATCAAAGCACATGTAAATGTAGTCAACGAGCGAACAAGTGTCAGAGAGAAACTGTGGAATGAGGCTGTGAAAGTGTGAAAACCGGTCAAAGTAGTTGATCCTTCTCCTGGCAGCTGCGTTTTTAATTAGCTGTCGTCTTCTCACTGTCATTTGTGCTACTGAACAGGCAGTGGACACTTCCGTGTTGTGTGTCCTGATCAGAGAATCACTTTTGAATTTTGATGTATCTAAATTTTCCACAAATCTCCTTAAATCCCTCTTATACCTGACGTTAGCATTCTAGCTTGCTAATTTAAAACAGAGGGAGTTGTTAGCATTGAGCTAACAGCAGTAATAGTCGTGTGTCTCTGTCTGCAGAGCCTGTAATCTGCCCAGCGGTTTAATCACTGACAGCAGGTACCATGCTGACCTTTTGACTTTTAACCCCCACACAGTCCTCTGTCCTGTATGACCAGCAGAAACCTCACCTGGTGACCTTTGACCCTCCCCCACCACTCTGACACATACACCTGGTGGATGTGTATGTTGTCGCTGCACGTCTCCTCACAGTCACCAGCATGACCCGTGCGTCAGCAGCCTCCTCTGTGTGTGTGTGTGTGTACACTCCACTCTGATTGGCTGACCTTTGACCTCTCCTCCAGGTTCACTGTGGGGCATGACGGCACAGAACCAGACCAGGAGGAGAATTTCTGGTCTCAGGCTCTGGAGGATCTGGAGACCTGTGGCCAGAGCGGGATCCTCAGAGAACTGGAAGTGAGTACTACTGTGAAACGTTGTTGTTATAAGTGGTAGCTGTAATAATAGCAGTAGGTAGAACTGGGTTCCTTCATCATTCATACCAATCAGTACACTGGATCATACCGTAAACCTTTATTTGTGTTATAATATGGATTTTTCTTAAATCCTAAAACCTTTTTCACGGCAACACCACGAAGCACGCATGTAACCTGCGTTAGTGGAGGAGCTTAGTGGTAAAAACAAACAGAGAAGCTGTAGCAGACGATGACGTTGAACATGATGACACGGACAAACTTTTGCTCGTCTATCGTCTGGAGAGTCTTTGGTTTTAAAAACTTGGACGTGGACCAAACAGCTATTTATTGCTGACGAGCTAAAGTTGTCCCCAGAGGTTCCTGCACAACGTTAAACATACTGTGAAGTTCCACCTACTGTCTTTGCACACTCACTGTTTACTCCTGAGAGCGCGCCCGCCTGTCTGTGTACGCACACGAGGAAAAGAAAAACATAAGCTTTGTATTTAAGTCACTTTCCGGACTCAGTAAATAGGCTACATGTTTTTACCTTCTTTGGAAATGCAGCAGTAAATGTCTGTGACTAAGCTGACAAGAAAAATGACTCCTTCTTTTCCAGGAGTCTGGAAACGAGACACACCTCCTCACTGTGGTATCCTCCTTCCTCCCCCCATTACTACTAACCCTGTCCTCCCCCCTCTCTGGAACTAGACTTTCAGCAGTGTCAGACATGTTTTTGAATGTGACTCTAACTGCACCGCGCAGGTCCTGGTGACGTTATTGTGACTTATTCGTGGCATTGCCCAGCTTCTGACAAATCACGTGGCGCAGTCGTGTTGCAGTGGGCATGGCAATTCTGAGCAAGGCATGTTGGGAAAGCTTGTGCAAAGAATGATGGGTAGTTTATTTTGCCTGTCATGAAGCCTGCATGCGTCTGACAAGTCCTTTGATTCTGACTGGCTGAGAATTGGATGCAGCAGAAACAAAAGTGGATTAAAAAACAAACTCTATATTGTGTATTGTGGAAACATTTGTACATCATGTCAGTAGATCTAGTCTACTGATCCTGCAGAAGGGAAATAGCAGAACCTGCGTATAAACACTTTACATACCTCTGATTATACAGTAGATGCCAGTCAGGTCAACAGATGGTGCTGGTAGATCTCTTCAGTAGAAATAATGGTAGGTTTTATCAATAGATCTTGTCAGTAGAGAATATCAATAAATTCTGTTCTCAGAAACGATCAAAGATCAGAGAAGTAGTTAGGAGCTATAGAACTAGTCAGAAGAACAGCAGCAAGCAGTGGAAACAAGCCTGGTGTAATCGGACCAGCTGGGGTCAAAGGCCGTTCCCCTAGGTTACCAGATCTCATTGGTTTTTGATGGAGTGTTTTTCAACAAGAAGTCTCCTGATTGGGTGGTGTTTTAATATCATAATAATTATCTCTTTCTCATTGGCTGTCTCCAGGCAACCATCATGTCGGGGTCCACTCTCAGTCTGAACCATGACCCGACACCCCAGCGCAGCACTTTAGGACGCCAGGCAAGCTTCCAGGAGCGCAGCAGCTCCAGACCACAGGTAAACAAGCCCGACCTCTAACCTCTGGTACTTTATTTTATTATTTTATTTATTATTCTTGTGAACTCTCCCAGGTGACCCCTCGATCCAACACCTTGCCATCTGATCCGCAACGCCGAGCTTTCGCCATGAGGAAGATGAGGCAGGAAGTAAATGAGATCCTAAACCAGAACCCTGTGGAACTCCACAAGGTGATTTTTAACCCAAGAACATTTCACTTTGCAGGGTCAAGATATTAATCTATTAGTGATTCTAACTGTGTATGACTGTTTATAGCTCACTCTAGAGAAGGCTTCAGATCTGGAGGACTTTGGTTTCAGTGTTTCTGATGGTATGTTGGACCGTGGCGTCTATGTTAACAACATCCGACCCGGAGGCCCGGCAGAGCAGGGAGGACTCAGAGCCTACGACCGAATACTACAGGTACAAAAACAACCATGTTAGCACCTCTGTGGGGCTGTCTTTAGATGCAGGGACACTTTGAGCTAAAGGCACACAAGATGCAATGTAAAGAAATCCCAGCATCTATAAAAGATATAAGATCAAATGTAAGAAATTCTGATAACAATGCCTTTACCTTCATCTTTTCATAATACTCAAATGATTATTAGGATGTTTTCTTAAGAGTCTTAATATTTTGCACTTAGGTTTTAGCTCGAGAGACATATATGCATGCAGTTATAAGCTGCAGAAGTTCTCTGTGACACAATACGGACTCCTGGAAAACATGATTAGGGCAAAGTATCCAATAATAGTGGACTAAAATCTGGAGCTAGCTGTCCTAGATTTGCCTTCCAGATCTCAGATAGTGGTGCTACAGAATCACAGATTCATTAGACTGTATGATAAGAGGACAGTGACTGTCCGAACCTAGTTTTATTATAACATGTTTGGAACATGTTGAGGTACTTCAGCTATGGCCAAAGTGGTGAACCGACCCAAACAGTAGCACATCCAGAATCATCTTGTTAGTGCGGTTAGTAAAAAATACCTAATCAGCACACTCCTGAAGATCTCTATCTAAATTAGCCATTAACTCTTTCTATCTTCCAGATCAACCATGTGCGGACCAGGGACTTTGACTGCTGCCTTGTAGTTCCTCTGATCGCAGAGTCTCCGAATCACTTGGAGCTCGTCATCAGTCGAAGCCCGACCTCCTCCTCTCTGCTGGCCAATCACACCGATGGCACCACCAACAATTCCCACTCTTCTCAGCCAACTGGCAGCGATATGGGACCCCCTGAGCATCCTATGGGCTCAGGAGAGGATGGTGGTCCAATAAAGTGGAGCCAACCAGGAGATGCGCTAGGGGTGGGGCTTGGGGTGGGTCCGGTGAATAATAGTTCCTTATAGCAGATATAAACTGGATCTAATTGAAATACACTGGTTCTCATCAGACTGAGCCAGAGAACTCAAAATGGGAACAATCGATCAAACTGGTTTAGATCCATCCAAACTGGTTCAGAGTGGACCCTCATGGTGCTACACACGCCCTCTGGATGACGTTTGACTTCACTATAGTTTGATCCCTGAACTGCTAAAGCAGCCTGAAAGCACACTGATGAACCAGAACAAATCCTCACCTTTTCACCTGAACCAGTTCTGCAGACTGGTAATACTGTTATCACTGGAACTAGAGCTCTGACTACTAAACCTACAGGAGCCACACACTGGTCTAAATGACTGAAGATAAATTGGTACTGGTTGTACCAGGAAAGAGCAATGACTACTGGTTCTACTAAAGCCAGAGCCAATGGTCTTACTGGTCTGGGGTCAATGGTTACTGGTTATACAAACCTAGAACTGACCCTACTGGAACTAAAGCCACAGCCAATGGTCTTACTGGTCCAAGACACATGGGTTCTAGTCTTAGTGAGTAATACTAAACCAGAGCCATTACCGCTGCTTCTATGAGCCCAGAAATATTGCTCCTGGCCCATCTGGTCTTACTAGAACCATATCCATGGTTCTGGTTATACTGGCCAAGAACCACAACAGCACACAGATTGATAGGACTGCAGTCCAGAATCCAGAACCTGCTGATGCATAAACTGGTTGCCATGCAGACTGGGGATGTTCCGATCAGGCTGTTAGGGCTTATGTTACAGGGATGGTCCAAACTGATGCTGATCACTGAATTGTTGCTGTTTTCACGGTACAAGAAGCTTCTGCACAAGGAAATTGTTTACAATCCACCACTTTTGGTTGGGGTTAGTGTCTTGTTCTGTCTCACTAATTGATTCATTTGTGAACTAATTCACAAATGAAAATGGGTATGTATGTCTTAACAATTAGGAATCAGCTTGAGTGTTCCTAGTCCATCAAGTCCACCCGACTGCTAGTTTGTACAAAGATCACGCTCAATGTTGTTAGAGAGGGAGAAACCTGATGACAATCTGAAAGCACCTAAAACACACATATATATATATATATATACTTCTGCCTTAACAGTTGTCAAAATAAAGTGTCAAAATAAAAAAAGAAATGGCACTAGGTTTAGGTCCGATGGTTTGGTATAGGAGTAAAATGGTTATGTTCAGGTCCTGGGATTGTATGTCTGTAAAGATTCTCAGCCATCTAGGTGAAGTCGTCTGAAAGTTTAGTCACGGCAACTTGAAATCTTTTTTGCAAGGTGGAAACACTTTTTATCCAAATAGATTCTTCAGTCTGAGGAAAGTTGGATAGTTACCACAGTACGTCCTCCAGGTCGTTGTTCGTTAACCACCACCATTATTAGGCTTGGTATGTGAAAAAAGGCAGGGGTGTCTTCCCTTAAACTGAAGATGCTATTTGGAGTAATAGCGAAACTTGGAGCTGTAAAGGGTAAAGCTGGAAATAAGTGTAAAGTCAGAGAAGGTTGGTATTAGGTAGGGTTGGTGTAGTCCAGAATGGCCTACTTTGTGTTTGACAAGGGATTTCTGTTTTGTTTAAAGTTTTGGTCCTAACACATCCATCAGCTAATACATTCCTAGTTTTAAAACATATGTGAACAAAATTAACTGAACAGTTTGACAGTTAAGGTTCCTGAATACTGAGGTTGAGATTCAAAAAATGAAGTGGGACAGAAGGTGGTGTTGGTTGTTGTAAACATGATGGCCGTGTTTAGAGGTTTGTCCATTCGTGGGCTGTGTATGCAAGGCTAGGTAACCTTAATGCAGATGCCAAACTACAGAGCAAGAACTAGAAGCTGGTGTTATCCTTGACCTTCAAAACAACAAAAAAAACACAACTCAAGGTCTGTTTAACTGCAGTTTCTCAGAGTCATTAACTTGTTCGGGAAATCTGCAAATTCTAACAATTTGGACAAGTCCGTCTGCTTCTGACATAACATAACCTGAACTTTGTGGGCAAATTGTTTACTTCAGCATCAGACAGAATATTTTTGGACTGGGGAATAGAAACTTGCTTTAAAGTTGGTGAAATTTACAATTAAAAAATAAAGCATTTTTCAGTATAATCAGCTTAATCGGAGCATCCCTAATGAAATGGACAAATATGACCAATGGTTTACTGTTAAGATTTTAGTTCTGTGCCATGAACAAGCTGCAGCCTAGAAGAGTAATAATAATCATGTGACAATAACGAGGATGACACTGAGCAGTTCAATAAGAATCTTTTTCTACTGTTTACACCTGTTGGACTGGCCACACTGTGTGTGTGTGTGTGTGTGTGTGTGTGTGTGTGTGTCTGTGTGTGTTTTAAACTCAAGGCCAGTTAAGCCCCACCCCACTCTAGGCTTTACTCCGCCCTCTCTTCCTCCGCAGGCAGCCAGGTTATTCTGAGAGATTCAGCTGATTGGCTGGAACCAATCAGAAAGCAAATCGCTTCATTGCCTGTCTGTGATTGGTTTTCCTCGCAAACCAACCAATCAGCTACCAGGAAGAAGCCAAGCATGCCCCCACCTGACTCCCCCTCAAGTTACAGTGATCTATTATGCTAATCGATTGGTGTGTTTTATAATTGACTGTTGTCAGTTTTCTCTGTTTGTTTTCATGGGGACTGAACCTGAAAAGATGTAAAATAGATAAAAAAATTGGTTCAGTCCTGTCGCTGTTCACATCAAAACCATTAAACCCTGAAAACATTCACCTCATAATCACAAAAATGTTACACAAGAAAAAACTCCTGTAAAAACAGGAAACCTGTGACAGTAAATACCTGTGTGTGTGTGTGTGTGTGTGTGTGTGTGTGTGTGTGTGTGTGTGCGCGCGTGTGTTTGTACACGTGTGTTTACTTCTGAGTGATGTCAACATTTTCCTGCTTTCGCTGAGTCTGAACTCACTATTTGAACTGGCCAATTAGAAACCTTCCTGAGCCAATCTGACCAATAGCCACTTTGCAACAGTATCTGATTTTAAAAATTTAAAACAATGCTAGCATATGGATAGCATTACCTACAATAAAGTTAACACAAATATAGCACTATATGATAGTCATCTGTGTTTATCTTACCATTTGGCAAGTGTTAACCAATATTTGGTTGGCACACATCTTAACCAAGGCCACCAATTCAACAGGTTAGTGTATGGCTAGCTCAGGAAACTGGCTAACACAGCCAGTGTTTTGTTAGCACACACCTAGCACAAAGCTAATATAGGGCTAATATCTGCTAAACACAGCTAAAATTTGGTTAGCACATAGCTAACACAGGGATAACACCTGGTTAACAAAGGTATGCATTACCAAAGCGCTAATATCTGTTATGTATATTGTCAGAGCAAAGCTGACACAGGCCTACCCTTAGTAAATAGCTATTTACAGTTAGCACACAGCTAACATATGGCTAACAGACCTGTGTTAGGAAGTGGCCAATGCATTGGCTAAAGCGGCTAGTATATGATTAGTACACATCCAAAACATGGACAAAACAGAGTTGATCGGAAGAATTCACACCAATACCTGACTAGACCAGCTAGGTCTTGAAACGTCAGCTGGTCAATGTCCATTGTCACCTAGCATAGCTAACATCTGGCTAACCTGGTTAATATGGCTAGTATACAACTACTTAAAACAGAGTCAATGTGGTTAATACACTGAATATTTGGTTAGCACACTGCTAACAGAGGTAATAGCTGCCAAGCACGGATATGTGTTCAAATTATACACAAACAAAGACTGTTCGTATATGGTTAGTGGCAACCCATGACAAGACAAAGGGCTAGCCCTTGGTAAACATAGCAAATTTTTGGGCTAACACCTGGGCATTAGCTCATGACTAAATTACTAATAATTAGTTTATACGTGAGCACAGACCTAAGTAGAAATTTGACTAGTACATAACTAGCAATTGCTAGATCATTACATGAACACAATCTCAAGTGCAGCAACAGCTGAAAGGAATTGTTTAACCAATAGGAATAAGAGAATAAGAATACAGGTCTGAGGGGCGTGGCTTCAGGAGGGTAAAGCCATACACACTGTGTTTGTTCGCATGTGTTGTCTGTGTGTTAGTGTGTGCACGTCTGTGTGTGTGTACATGTGCATGTGTGTAACATTGCAGGGATTTGCACTCCAGTGATTCACTTCAGCATCCGCCCACACACACACACACGCACACACACACACACACACATTGCACTGCCATTTGAAATAGTGATCAGATTAGTTTCCATGTAGCTTCACCTACCAACCAAACTGTATTTTTCTTTAAAGGAACAGGGATGTTGTAAAGTATTTTTGTACAAATTTAATACTTTGGTAGCATGATGTTCCTGGTGTTTGTCCTGTCGGGCTCCACTGCTCTCCTCCACCCCGTTTGTATGGACGACTACTGAGCAACAATAAAGATAAAGACCTGCTGGGACAACCAGTTTCTATGTTCAATCTTTTAATGTACGAAAAAAAGGTGTCTATAGAAAATGTAAAGTAAACAACACAAATACAATGAACATCTAACTGCTAAACTCCATTATTGTAAATACATTATACAGGTATTGTTACATAGAAATATGTATGAACTAATATTTTTTTAATGTAGTTTATTATGGTAGAATAAATTGATAACATTTTGGAGTTCTAGGTATGAAATTAAAGTGTTCTGATAATATAATGTGGAAAATAAGTTCTGAATATTCTAAATTAGCATTGCATATTGATTTTGCAGGTGGACCAACTTTACTATTACAAAAAATTACGTAAATATATATTTGCATGTTTTTGCTTATCAGAGACGTGAGACTCTTAAGACTCATCCAGACTCAAGACTCTCTTTGGCTTGGAGAACAGATTATTATTTGGAAAATTTTTTCATATATTCTTAGATTATATTATATTCTTATATTCTTTATCTTTCTCAAGCAGAGAACACAAGATATTACAAATTGTTAGTGAAGTTTTTGCTTGTTTTAAAAGTAAACTGACTTGACCTCCTCGTGGAAATGAAGGTTGTTACTTACGTGTTATAACTGTTCTAAATGTCGCTAAAAAGAAAATTAGATTTATCTAAAAAAAAACAGTTGGCCTACGTGAACCGGAAGTGACGCGGAGGTTCGGCGCTCTCCTCTCCTGCCTGCTCGGTGAATCGGCCGTCGATTACTCCGGTCCGTTTTCCGGTGTGTTGTTGCTATTGTCGCCCGTCGCCGTTTGTTTGTCACGTTTCTGCGAATATTTTTCGCCAGATAACAGGTGGAAATATTAACGTCTTCTCCACCGGAGAAATAAACACCGAGCCGGGCAAGAAGCATGTCCACCGCACTGGAGAGCTACATTAACCGTATCCTGCTGCTGCTGCGGCTAACAGCACAACATGCTAACTGCCCGTCTGAATGACTAAAGAAATGCTAGTTAGCCTAGCATCTATGCTAGGAGTGATATTTGTGTAGTTCTTTATCAAAGTGCAGCGATGTGCAGTTAAATGTTCTGTGTTATAGAAGCGCAGTTGTTTATTTTAGTATAAACTTTTAATGTAATGTGCTTTTCCAGATTTCTTTTCTTTAACTGTAGCTGCACAAGGTACTGTGGCCATTGTTACCTCAGACGGAAGGATGATTGTGGTGAGTTTATATTTATCTCTCTGCACTGATTACTAGTGGTGTTCACAAACTCGGTACCGAAGTAAATTTATTTGAGTAAAAAGAGTCCTTACTCATGGTGGAAGTACCACTTCAAATTATGTTCTGAAGTTGCAGTACTATGCAGTGACTGAGAAGTGATCTCTGAGCATCAGCCCCACTGTTCATCAGAAGCTAAACTAGTTCAGTATTGGACGTATTGATTACTTTTATTATCAGATCCTCCAGTTTTTATCTTGATGACTGATTCTAATCTGGGCGGGGGGTTCTCAGGGCACCCTGAAGGGATTCGACCAGACCATCAACCTGATCCTGGATGAAAGTCACGAGCGAGTTTTCAGCTCCAGTCAGGGGGTGGAGCAGGTGGTGCTGGGGCTTTACATCGTCAGAGGAGACAATGTGTGAGTTTCCACTTAAATCTTTAGTTTCCTGTCACAGCTGTTGGGTTTATTTTCAGATTTGTTTTGTGTCGTGTATAATGTCACATTATTATCCACATTTTTCAGTGTTGCGTAAAAACGCGCCTGGGTCGTTATTCAGGCCTGTGTCCAGTTTCATCCTCTGTTCTAAGCTGCTCTGTAACGTCACCACCTCACATATCAGTCATTTACATATTTAATTAAATGTTGTGGTTCATAGGTGTGTGTGTGTGTGTGTGTGTGTGTCGTTTCAGGGCTGTGATCGGGGAGATCGACGAGGAGACGGACTCCACTCTGGATTTAGGAAACATCAGAGCCGAGCCGCTGAACTCTGTAGTCCACTGACCGATAACATGAATGTGACGTGTGCTTGAGTGTTACAGAGGTTTGTTTGAAGAAGCAGGTTTTTGGAGTTGGGCTGGACTACCTGAGACCATCTTGAGTCTTTGATGGGGTTCATACGGCTGCTGAAGTAAAAAAAAAAGTCAACTCTTGTAAACCTCTGTAAAACTTTCCTGGAACCTGTAGTGACGTTTTTCAGTTTGTATTTTTTATAATAAAGATGTAAGTAGAGTTATTAGACAAACTTTTTTTATAAGTGTTTTTGTCAGATTGAGATTGTTTAATAAAGTTTCTCATGACAAAACGTTTATTCAAAATGTGGATTTTAAAAAAATATATCCCTACGTAGTCATAATAAGTAACAGTTTATTTAGTGTACTTTTAAGTACAGTACAAACACGAGGTTATTTCCATTTTACAGTTTGTTACTTCAGATTCTTAAAACATGCATAAAGCAGCTGTCAGGACATAAAGGGTTAAAATCTGCTGTCGTTATTGTTCCGCACCATGTCTCAATAAGTAAATGATGATTTCACTGTATTTTATTGACTACATTCTGGCGCCTAGAAAAGTAAATTTACTTTGTTTCTTGTCACCACTGAACGGTACATATGCTTTTGACAGTAGAGTTAATTTCCCTTTATTCAGTGACTTAATGCATCAGGCATAGAGATGGGCAAATGAAGCCTTTGAGGCTTCTTCCTGATTGTATAAAAAAAAAAAGGTTCAAAGCTTCGAAGCCTCAAGACCCCCCTAGTGACATCTATCGGTCAGCTGCAGTCATAGCAGGCATAAACATCTAATAACTGACAAACCTCCAAATGGTTCACACATCTTACTGATACCAGTTCCACACTAAAAGCATTTAAATTAGTGTGAATTAACATTAACGGAAAACTTTATCCGGTCGAAAATACGTCCATCGGGATGGCAGCTTCACACATGAACGTATTTCAACGTCAACTGAAGGTTTGCGACACATTCTTACTGTAATTCAGCGGAAAACATTTGTGGTGATAATGATCATAGAGACATCGTTAGATTTAGATCATATAACTACTGTGGGGATTATTCTGAAGGACGTCCTTGTCTCACAGTGTAGAATAAGATGAATATGTGTATAATAAGTTACTGCGCTTGTGGTTCTAGCAGCGCTGTGCAGCAGGGAGGGAACACCGAGCATTAAGCCTCTTAAACACTGTTTCGAACCAGTTTGCTTCATTAGAGTGAAACAGGCTTCGAAGCCTCGGCGTCAAACGGCCCATCTCTAATCAGGCAGGACCTTTAAAACTCAATTCAGCCACCAAAATATTTTTATATATTATTGATTCTTTATTAATCCCCTTCGGGAAATTCTTTGTGGACAAGCTGCCCCCGAGGGTCAGTGTAATGGTGTCTTGTCCAAAGACACTTCAACTGGGAGTCGAACCGCTCACCCTCAGGTTTGGTGACTGCTCTTCCCACTGAGCTATATATTCCAGAATATTCATTGGTGGACATGTACTATGTGAAATCATCATCAACATTCGTGTTTACAGTGAAGACGACTCAGAAAGCGATAATAATAACATTTTTTATCATGATTAATATGGAACCAAATAAAGGTCACATTGATTTCGTGCTCTTTGAGAGGATTTATACACAAAACGAGGTACAATGGCATTTTAATGTTCATTTAAAGCGGCGCCATGTTTTTCCAGTTTGTGGAATATTCGCTTAGCAGAAAGGTGATGCGCTGCCGTCCGTGAGTGTTCCCGTGGATTCTGAGCTCTGCAGCCCGGTGGACGAGCTGCTGACCCGGAGACTACTACTACAGTGCTAGCTGCTAGCATTAGCTCACCGAGGCTAGCGCTCAGAGGCGCCGAGGTGAACTTTAATATTCTAAGTACCAGACAACGTTTATTAAAGTTCACCTCGGCAGCTCTTTTCAAAGTTACTTGATCTTCTCCAGAGGGATCCGAATTATTAGCAATATTCTGGCTTTATTTATTTGCTTTGAAATGAACATTACATTTCCGTTGTACCGTTTAGGACCTGCCCTGCGACATGGACGATCTGCCCTGTGATTGGATATTACTGACCATGACTGACAAATCAAATCGCTGATCTGTACGAACACCAGACGTACAAACATGTTTGTTAGAGGAAAATTAAAAGGATCGTAACGTTGATTTGATTCCATAGAATATAACTTATCTACGTTTATGCCCATAGAAACACAAACCAGCTGAAAAGAGAGAAAATAGCAAACAGTGTGTTGTGTTAATCCGGCAGCAGCAGTTCATGCACCAAAGCGTGTGTGTGTTGGGTGTGTGTGTCTTCATCTGGTCCCAGAATCAGCGCGTTCTGCAGTCGACTTATGTGGTCTGGAGTCGGAGCTGGATCCTCGTAATGAATCCGTATCCAGGGGGTTCCTAAAGGTGCACAAACTCATCAGTATCACGAATACAGAAGCAGGTGATCCTCCTCATCCTCATCCTCACCTCGTCTGACCCTCTCACCCAGAGACACCAGCAGCTCCGCCCCCACGCTGTGATTGATAGGCTCTCCTGCCTTTGATCGCCCCGCCCCCAAATTATGAAGAACTTCAGCTAGAACCAGACCATCCATGTCCAGAACTGAACCTGCGGGAAACCAGCGCTCACCATTAATCACTCATATTAGTATAAAGGATAATTAAATATTATTTTTTACCATCTGAAGGAGCCTTCAGTTCGAATTGATGCTCAGATCTCCTCAGGACTCTGTGGTAATCTGTGTGGGGGGAGCACAGGGACTGAGCCGCCTCTGCAGCCACCCCCTGAGCCTCCATCATGGCCTGAAACTTGGACAGTGCTGCTCCACCCATCACTGCGTCTAAAATCCGCTTCCTGCCCTCTGATAGGCTGGACACCAGTCTAGTCATCATGAGCAAGGCACCACCTGCCGAACCAAAACCAGAACCAGTTCACCAGGTTCAGTAGATCGTGAGTTTTTGACACAGTTAAAGATGTGGACGTGAAAGAATAAATGAATTAAAACACGTGCTGGTGCTCAGATCATGAGTCAGAGAAGAGATTGTTGATTGTGACTGTTTGATGCAGAAACATCTGAGATTATCGGAAGGATTGGACTGCTTCTAAAAGGTCCTCTCTCAAACATGACAACATTTACAAAACAGGGTTCAAAATAACTTCACAGAAACGGAAATAGATGATTTCACTGGTTTAAAATTCAGTGCTGATGGGAAAATGAGGCTTAGTGGGTTTGTGCTGCTTCAGTTAAATTTCCTTCCCTTGTAGTTTGAACCATTGAACTCATTTACTTTGTGAACGTTTAAAGTGGTGTTTGTTGGTCTGAGACCATGTGTCCTTGTTTCTAACACGGTCACGTGGTTCCTTTCTGTGAGACAAGCTGTCACATTAACAGACACTATTTTTTACCCAGAGTGGTGACCAGCTCCATTAGGTCTTCAGGTCCGTTTCCCTTCAGCGTCTCCAGGGATTCCATCACCTCCAGACTGTTTCCCACACACCGACCGATGGTTGTGTCCATAGAGCTGAGAACCGCAGCTGTGCGGATCCTCAGGCCGTTTCCTGCTTTCATCTGAAACATGACCATGAACAACGTGTCTTTAATTACGTATAGGCTGCTGTCACAGAAAATACAATCCTCCTGTGGACCTTTCACAATAAAAGCCTCCCAGGATTTAAAAGTGAAACACCTGGTTTCACTGTGACACCTGAAACACTGTTTGTCTGACCTGTGCAGAAAACGACTGAAGACCTGTAGGAGCTTCTCCTGTTTGTGTACCGTGTTCACATACCAGCGACTTTGCTAATTCTTTAGCAGCATCCAGATCTTTGTAGAGAGCAGCTCGTCCGAACTTCACATCCAGCACCAGAGCAGACGGGGACTCGGCTCCTTTCTTTGAGATGATCGAAGCTGCAGAAACGACACAGCTGCGGGTTTAAAGCTCTTTTTCAGCCGAGCGGATGCTCAGGAGGGCAGATTTATGTTAGCACCTGTAATGAGCGGTAAACTGTCTACGGTGCTGGTGGCGTTCCGCACGGCGTACAGGACCCGGTCTGCAGGAACCAGCATCTCTGTTTGACCTATGATGCAGCAGCCCACTGAGTTCAGGATCTTCAGAATCTGTCAGCACATCTGTCACGTCACACACCTGTTGCTCTGAGCGATTTCAAAGCTTTAAAAAGGTTTTGTTGTTATAAAAGTTTCATTTATTACAAATCGGAGTCAACTTGTTGCAGTGAGAAGAAATCACAGCGTGTGACTAACTTTCTGTCTATGACTCAGAACTGAACGTTTGTCTGGATCAGTCTGACAGTGTAAACAGGTACCGCTCACACGCGGAAACAAAGGTCCTGTAGAGAACCGAGGCCTTTGTGCATGAGATTAGAACAAAAGTCAGTTTCTCTGTTCCGACATGTATATGACTCAGAACACACCACGAAGAATGTGACATGCCTCCTATTCAGAACCGGGCAGCTGACTCGGGTCTGAACACACACACAGGCAGACTTTGTGGTGGGACACCGTAAATATCAAATGAAGATACATGAGAAGTATTGAACTGATTCTGTATTTCTTTACAAACCAGATGTTTTCACACCTCTGTTCATACTTTTAAAATAAACGTGCACAATAAACTACTTTTGAATCCATTATTACATTTTGTCCATAATAGTGCGATTAATCGCAGAAAAGTCATGCGATTAATCGTGATTCTTATTATTTTTAATCGCTGCCCAGCAGTAACGTCTTGTTTTGTTTTTCTCAACCCTGGTGCAGAACGTCATTTTTCGTTAAATCACTACTTCATGCTTTATTTTTTTTAACCCTAAGACGCGGTTGGCTGCAGGTGATTTATGCGGTTTGTGTTTGTGACAGATTTGATTGGTCTCTTTGGTTTTGTTGCACCTGTTCCGATGACTGGTGGATGTTGAATCCTGGAATTGACTCCAGTTTGTCCAGAGTTCCTCCTGTGTGAGCCAAACCTCGACCACTGATCATAGGAACCTGAGGTTATGACATCATAGAACTGATGATGCTGTTTGCATTAAAACATTTTAGACTTTAAGGTTTGTTTTTTTCTAAGAGCGTTTTTCTACCTTACAGCCACAGGCAGCGAGTGCAGGAGCCAACACCAGGCTGACTTTATCTCCTACGCCACCTGTCGAGTGTTTGTCAACCACTAGCCCCGCCCACTCCTCTGGCCATGACATCACCTCCCCTGATGACATCATCTCTCTGGTCAGGGCCTCGGTCTCGGAGGCAGCCATCCCCTTTTGCCAGATAGCCATCAGCATCGCCCCTAAATTGGAGAGAGACACAGAAGCTGAAGAAGTCCGGTGATAAAGTTCGTTCGGTTTAGACGTGAGTCCGACTGTTCGGTACCGGTCTGAGAGTCCTGGATGGTTTTATTAGTCACAGCCTGGATGAAGGCGGCGATCTCCTCCTCGCTCAGAACTCCTCCGTCTCTCTTCTTCCTGATCAGATCTGGGATCAGCAGCATGATGAGCTGAAAAAAAGTTTCCTTTGTAAAAATAATATTTATTACAGAAAATCAAATTTGTCCATTTCCTTTCCTGTTGATTGACGAGCAACAAACCATCTACAAGTACAGAAGACAACATTTTGATAAAGAGCAGAATGAAATGTGTCTGTAGGAGACGAGCAGCGGCTGGTTTCTATTATTCTGCTTTAGTCACAGGATGGTGTGATGCTGTTTACTTAATGATAATCTGAGAGATTCGACCCCAGCATTGATGTTCTGGAAAAAAAGCTGAACAATAAATCACGTTGGTAAATAATGTGAACAGATTCAGAGCCGCAGATAAGGGCGAAGTCAGAATCTCATCCTATGCTGAAACAGTCGGAGAACGTCAAGATTGCTATGGTCCGTTTGGCAGTAACGTAGTAGAGGACTGTAGAAGAGCATAGCAGAGCGGATTTATTTGGACTCCTGCCGGTTTTGAAGCCTTCCCTTCCCTACATCTGATGACCTGGTACAGATGTTCAGCCAATCAGCAGCTCTAAGGTTGCTTGGAGTTTTACACCATCTTTGTGATTCTGAAAGTGAAGAAGCACTTTGAGGCAACTGTACTGAGTCATATTTTGATTTGGAAAAAATGTAGTTGCGTAAAAAAGACGATTCGGGAAAAAGTCTTTTCTTTTCTTTGAGTTACGCCCTAGCAACTGGAATGTGTCACTTCTTTTTTCTCAAACATTCATGACCCCAGAGGATTAATGTAAAACTCTCGAAGCTTCAGCAGATTAAAGGTTTGGTCTGTTAGCATCTTAGCATGCTCACACAAACACTGCT
The DNA here is from genome assembly GCA_032270685.1 of Microctenopoma stevenorrisi. Classification (NCBI taxonomy): domain Eukaryota; kingdom Metazoa; phylum Chordata; class Actinopteri; order Anabantiformes; family Anabantidae; genus Microctenopoma; species Microctenopoma stevenorrisi. Next base: position 12,576,525 of record JAUMTR010000015.1, read on the forward strand.
GCTTATCATCTTCAGCCTCGTGCTGGTGGTGGTGTGAACCATCAGAACCGTTAATATTCCCAGTGTAAACATGAACTTTGACCCATATCGTGCTCAGTTACAGGTGCATCAGTGTCGATGCTACAAGAAAAAAAACCACACGTCTGCATCTAGAGAAGCCGAACTTCACTGTAAACAGAAATATACTGGGACTAACATCTGTCCTCACACTGAAAAAACAATCGTTTCCCACCTTCCAGGAGTTCGAGCCGCGTCTCTGGTCTGGAGGAGCAGTGTCTCAGTCCGTGAAGTGACTCAGACCCTGCAGAAGATCATAAACAGGCTGCAGGTCATGAGTCCACCAGCCAATGTCAGAGCAGTGGGGGGGTGGCGGCCAGCAGACAGAGCCAATCAGCTTTCAGCTCTGGTTGATTGTTTACCTGAGTCAAGTTGAAGTTCACATCAGACCAGACTCAGAAGAGAAGAATTTAAAGCGTTTACACAATTTATTTGAACTATAATAGAAACTTTTACTCACTAACGTCTGGATCATAAATAATAAAAGGTTTCGGGTCAGAACCACTGAAGACGTTTCACAGACCTGTTGAAACCACCACACACACTCAGTCTGGGACTTGGGAGTCCAGGGACAGAGACACGGTACCTGACGAGGCAAATGATGCGTTCAAGTTCAGATGTGTAAAAAACAGTTTGACGTCAGAGTCTCCGGACCAGTTCTTTACAATGAGAAACATCTGGACTGATACGAGGCCCCGGCAGCCAAACTGGATCAGATCCCACACAGACCTGACACCTGTGTAAAGTTTTTTCTCGTCTCATCTCATCTTCAGATCCTCGTTACAAGGACTGTGGTTCTGTTCCGTCACCTGGGTTGACAGGTGAGAACCTGGTCCTGAGTCAGAACTGGGAACTGATCCTTAAAGAGAAAACTCTGCTGCATAGATGGAAACCGTGCGTGTGAGTAAACCAGGGGTCAGAGGTCGGTTCCTGAAGTTCCACAAAGGTCTCATTCCGTTTGAACTGTCGGTCGCTAACCCACCAGAGAAGGTCCGAGGTTCAGAAACCTGCCCGCTGAAAGAACCACACACGGACTCCGGTTGTTAACTTTGTAATAAATGACAGTTTATTATAAAGATTACAATCTGTTGCGTTGCAGAGCTCATCAGTTGTCATCGTGTGCTCTTCAGTTTTTAGAAAAGGGAAGAGAAGAAAAAAACTACAAGTACACACAGGCCACTCACTCAGAATAAACTACAACCATACTGTAAAAAGAGGAAGCTAGAGGGGGGAGGGGGAACCATTAAAACCAGGTGAATATCAGGAGGAGTCACACACGTTAGAAAGCAGGATTCTCAGCCAATCAGCAGGAGGCTGAGATGTTGCCATGGTGAAGTGGTTTGTCCTGTCGGCTCCTGCTCTACGATTCTCTCTCTACTTACAGTGATCGCGTTTTATGTTATTTTCAGCTGCTGTCGTGTCCAACTTACATTCAGTGAAACGTAAACCCTGATGTGTGGTCGGTATTGTAAGTGCTTGGCGTGGATCAGCAGAACCGTGGGTCTTAAGGTTCGCCTCAAAAAACAATTAAAACATGTCGTTTTCTCAATTCTGAGTTTTAATTTTTTAAAGTTGAAGCTGATGATTTATCGTAGGAGTCAGTGTTCGTCAGTACTCACTGCACACTTATAAAATCCACTTAAACGGAACAAAGTACTGTTTATAACACATAACTGTAGAATGGGCTATTTTGGAACAATCTATTAGATGATTGCTTTATAATTATAAAGTAATTGATCTGTAACAGAACAAAGAGTTTAAATTAGTATAAATCTATTTTGTATTAAGTGAAGCTGTCAGATAAATGTAGTGGAGGAAAAAGTAAAATGGGAATACTTACATTATACTTAGTTACCACTTTTAGTAGTACTCCTGATAGTAGTACAGTAGTAGTAATAGTAGAGGTGACTGAGGTACAAGTGTTATTGTCACAGTCTGACAGTGTTGTAGGTTGGTTTAATGTGTGGGTTTGGTGACAGAGCGCTAGGACACAGTACAGCATCGTGTCAACCTAAACGTAATCATTGATTTGAACATGTTTTAACTCTGTGTTTGAGATTTTCAAGGCCGAAGATTCAGATTAGTGGTTTACAACCTAAACCAGAGATAAGCGGGTAAAAATCTGATAAATTGGAGAAAGTGTTTTAGATACTTGTCGTCTGACGGCTTTAACGTCAGGTATAGAGAACAGTTAGCACCAGTGTTTGACTGTGAAATGCTGCTGGTTTACAATCAGTGATGAAAACTGTACAGGGAGAGTGAAGCCAATGGGACCTGGGGGATTCTGGTGTGACCTGTGGAACTAGCATTAAGCAAATCAGGAGCTGGACTGATGGCAAGATATAAGCCTCAGGAATCAATAGATGAAACCTGAACCAGCAATTACAAAGTGGTCTACGGTAGGGGTCAGAACAAGAAACGGTCTGAGGACACACTTCCATTCGTGTTTAGACACTTGGTAGCTCAATGGGTTAAGCATCAGACTGGGATGCAGAAGGTCGCAGGTTTGAAACCCCGTCTGACTCCTAGTCCATCCCCTACCAGGTGTGTCCCTGAGCCAGACACCCAGCGCCAGCTCCCTACTACTCCCAACTACTTTTTCCAGCGGAGGAACACCCCTGACTCTACTTCTTCACCATGTCGCTGATCAGAGTTTAGCATCAGGTTTGCTGCTTGTTTCTGATTGGCTGAGAAACCCTTCAACAGGTGACCGGCCTCGTGCCGGTCGTACAGAGGGACCCGAGGTCACATGACCCCATCGTCACTGATCCAAATCCAACCTGATTTTACTGTTACACTGCAGAGAAAGCGACAGCCCACTCCGCACAGTAGACTATAGTCCATTATAACGTATAATATACGGACAGTGTGATATTCACTCTGTGAACAGCTGCACGTCGTCCTCGTTCTGTCAAACCGTGGTTCGTAGTTACCGCACAGAATCTGATCGATCACTGTTGACTAAACTGTAGTACGTAGTCATTTCTGTGGTGGTGGGTGAAGTAATCAGTGATCGTCACTGAGAGTCATAGTCACTGGGAGTCATAGTCACTGAGAGTCATAGTCACTGGGAGTCATAGTCACTGAGAGCAGTAGTTTGTAGTCAGTAGGAGTAGTAGTCAGTTGTAGTTGGTGGGATTATTAATCAACACGTCTCCTGTTCTTCGGGTTCTTGTTTAAAGCCGTTGGCAGAATCTGGAACAACAGTTACTGTTTTGCTCTTTTAATGCAGCCATGGTACAGAGTGGAGCAACATTATCTGTTCTTTTTTTATTTGCCCAAAAGATTGCCCAGATGTAGCGCTCCCTACCTTTCAGAACCGTTACGTGCCACAGGACATTAATGTCAATGTAAATTGTATTCGTAGCTGTTTACAAAGGCTGAATATCACACATGGATAAACTTTATGGACTAAAATCTACCAAAATATTACAGTATAAATTTGTTGTCTACTATACTTTATATATATATTACACTATAGCTACATTATTCTAAAATAATATATATTATAAAGACTATATAGTCTACTGTCCACTTTACATTCAATACCTCTGTGGTCTGTCACGGGCTTTTTCCCAGAAACGGGCGTTCATGTGTACAACTTCGGAAATCGTGTTCACATAGGTGAGTCAGAAAAATATAAATGGAGTATTTGTTGTGGAAACAGGCACTGGAAAATTGATTGTGCTTTACAGGAGAGATTGTAACACGTCAGGTAGTTGTGTCAAATTAGTGTAAAATTTACCAGTGAAACTGCAAAGAAGGCATGAAAAAACCCCAAAAACAGCATAATTAAAGCCAACACATCATCAACTTAACATGTTCCAGCCGCTTCTTATTTACGAGGTGTATTTTGTTGGAAAGGCTCATAGCGAACCATCTTCGCTGCAAACAAAACACACTTGGAAGCTTTTACTGTCACTTTTGATGCAAAGCTATTAGTTTCAGTTTCCAACTGCTTGCAGCCTGGGCGTTAAGCTAAGCTAAGCTAAGCTAAGCTAAGCTAAGCTAAGCTAAGCTAAGCCTGTTGGTAAGAGGGCAGCTTGTTCGACAGTGTAACTATTGTGCGGTTAGACTGGATTTTACACTGTGATAATTACTTGTGTACACAGGTAAAAAACCACGGGAACCACGGCCAGCAGGCTTCTCGTAGCACTTTAATATAGTGTTGGATGATATATCACATTCATCTGATTATTAATTTTAGCTCGACGGATAAAATTCCTAAATTGCAAATGCAACATGCACAAAGTTTACTGTCGACCAACAACTATCTGGTGACAGTATAAATGCGTAATGTGGGATTGTAATTGGTAATAAATGGTTTACAGCAGCTTTCAATTTATTTTTCACCTAATCTGCAGATTATTTTTTCAATTTTTTATTTAGACTACGACAATATTAAAAACGAGGGAAACATTTAGATTAGCAAATAAAACTGCAGCTGTAGGCTGAACTCCGGACGTGTTTGTTTGTTAAGGTGCTGGACTCTTTAAGTGATTATAGCAGCTTTGAGTCATTGTTATAAATCATTTATCACGTTCTGTACACTGCTTGGGAATCCTGAAACATGGCGGCCCTGTAAACTGTGATGCCAAGTTCTGTTCTGCCTGCGTAACATTTCCTGTATATTTGCTCCATCTCTCATTCACATCTATTGAAGCGCGACGGATAAATTCTGCAGCTTTGCTCTATTTGGATCAACTTGTTTGGCTTTGAGTGAGCAGACGGACTAAAATGAGTTCTAGTTCTTGTCCAGGTTTAGGTTTAGTCGAGAGTAGAACGACTGTATTTTTACAGCCTTGTCTACTGAAACTACCGGAGAACGACTGTCGGTGAGACTGTGCTTAACTCAGAAACTTGAGCTGCATTAACAGATTATATCAGCCAAATATTTTATGGTTTCAGGTTATAAAATGTAAAAATCTTTGTTTTTCAAACTGAATAAGTTTTGGTTTCTGATCTTGTGCTCCAGAATATTATGATGGTAATTTTTCTGATATTTTAATATCAGATTTATATAATAAATAATTGTCAGACTAATCAATAATGAGTATAGTCATTAGCGGCGGCTAATGCTAACTGGGGATCCCCATTTCTGTGTCTTAATATGGCCACTGGTTTGAAGAAAACTCCATATATGGCAGGGAAGAATTCCCAAATATGGCAGGGAGGAAACTCCATTTATGGCCTGTTTCTGGCGAGTTACTACAAAAAGGTCATGGCAGGTACAGCCATACTCGATACTCGTTTATTTAATACTTGAGTTAAAGGGGGTTAACCTAATAGTTTCAGGTGTCAGTGTGTGGAAAATATAGGTGGGGAAGAGTATAGAAGGTATATTCTGTACAGATGGCTTTAAACATTTAGCACCGTGTACAGTAAGCCCTCGATAAGCAGGTTAGAAACCAGAGAGGTTTACAGTTGGAGCTCTGCTGCAGCTCTCCCTGAAACACAGCACATCAGCACAAAGTCACACTCATTGACAAATCATTATGAATTCCAAAACGTCACCAAAACTACCTGGAAATTCAAATAATTGTCAAATCATAAAGAACTCAAAATCATTTTCCAAACTATTATAAACTCTGCAAGTCATCACCACCACATATTATTACTTGTTATTCATAAATTCTATATGATATATAAACTCAAAGTTAACACAAATTCCTTATGAGTGATATTTGGAAAAAATGCTAAGTCACAATAACTTTCTGAAAAAGACAAAAAAATATCCTCAGCTAATGTCTCCGTTGCTGTTGTTGGTGTCATCGTTTAGCCCACGGTAGAGACTCCCAGTGGCTCAGGAACCGTCCGGCTAAAGTTGTTGGGAAGAAGAAGGGCACGAGGAAAAGAACCGGTCTCATAGTTTGGAGTTAGTTTGTCAAATCAGCTCTTTGATCAATGAGAGCTCTGAGTCCAGCGCTAATTAGCTTAGTTAACAGTTATTAACAAAGTTAACAAAGTTGTCTTTAGTAGGATTTCTAACACAAAGTCAAACTGGATATTCCTTCAGACCAGATCTAACACAAACACTACAGACTCTCTCAATTCAAGTGTAACATCTGTTAAGTCTGGATTTGTATTTGGAAAAACTAGCTTACCAGCTAGTGAAAGACGTTCGCAACTGTCTCAGGTAGATTTGAATTTAGTTGGTTCTTTTAATCAGTCAGTGAACAAAACCGATCTATGACGCTCAGCGTGAGGTTCGTCATCGTGACAGCTTGGTCAGTCAGTGACTCTACAGAGTATCGGCGTTAGGGTAACGTGTTAAAGACACTGCCTTTGAGTGTTTAAGTGGGGGATTTATTGCTCACTTCTAGGCAAACAGGTTAAACTCAATACAGGAAATCTGAAACTGTGGTCGACTAAAACCGGACACAGCCTGGTGTTGAATTGATCAAAGGGCTGATTATGCAAAGTGTTACTGAGATAACGCAGAGACCTGGTTCCATGGTCTAAAGGATCAGTCACTGCTAAGGTATCCTAGTCAAAGAGATGGGCTAGTGTCTGGCCAAAGGTCAGGGGTTATGAGGTCATGGTTCAGGATGTCTAAAGGTCAGCGGTCAGAGGTGGGGGTCAAGTAGAACTATCCAGTAGTTGTCTTAGTGCCCTCTCAATGTTGATTCGGTGTCCCAGTCTGGTGACGCCCAACTCCACATAGTCCTCCTTGGTGAGGGCGGGAAGATGGGAGCCTTCGATCTCATGGTCCTGGAAGCGCTGGCGGTGTTCACCCAAGCCGACGCTTTCCAGCCAGTCGCCCACATCATATTTATTCCACAGGTGGAGGGGCCTCTGCCTCCATGGCCGAAGGGCTAACAAGGGCCCGCTGAGGACAGGGGAGGGGCAGGGAGAGGCATGGGGAGAAGGCGAAGGGGAACGAGACCTGGTACGTGCACTGGCGCTTCGCATTACAAACCGAACCTCCTTGGGTTCTGATGGGAGACTGAGGCTGGATGACTTCAAGATGGTTAGGCCGCGACCTGAACTTAAATCAGGCCTTTCAGAGGGGGACGAGGAGGCCATCCCTATTGATCTGTCAGAGGGGGAGGGAGAAGGGGAGGGACTCCGCCGGGTAACAGGGTAGCGGCTTCCTGGTCGGACAGTGTAGCTGGTGCCAAATCCTCGCTGGGAGATGGTGTGAAGTTCACCTAGACTCGAGAACAACCTGCAACACATTAATGATCAACAAACTTTGAGGTGCTTAACTAACCATCAACTAATCGCATTTAAATTCTAATTCTTTGATTCTTTTTCGGTTAGGACTAAAGCCAATGAGCCCATATCAGGCAAATAACTTATTTATTAATTCTAAAACATTATTCTAAATTATTCTGCATCAAATGTTGAAGGACGGTCTATCAAACTGAATCTGAGGTTGGTTACCTGGTGTCAAACACCTGGAAGATGATCTGTTGACTAAATGTTTCTGTGCACAAACCTGAATCTGCTTTTAAACTGGGCTGTTCTGTCAACTCGTTGGTTCAATGTGACTTTTTTAAATAAGGAAATATGCATCTGATGGTCACATTCGCGCGTCATGCCAAACAGTCAAGAGCTGAGGTCAGTATTCTTTACGCAAACGCTTCATGCAGAAAACATTTAAGTAAAAAGGAAGCATTGTTTCTGTACTGCAACAACGCCTGTTGTTATACAACCATATGAAAAGGGAAAATCTTAGCTTGTGCTGTTAGATTTTCTTTCTACAATTCACACAAGCAACAAAAATGTTAATGTGATGCTTGGTCATTAGAAATTAGGATAAAGCTGCAGCAGCGCGGGAACGTTGTTAAATGTACTTCGTTAGCACAATAATCATCTTCGACAGCCTCATTCATGCATCACATCAACATGTTGAAAAATGCTGAGCTCGCCAGGCCTGTGCTTATTTGCTGTGACGGAACAACCCCTTTGTGAGGGAGCTGGTTTATTCCCGCGAGCAATGGGGAGCATTTGTAGTAGTTAGTCATCTGCAAAGATGATGCATGGTAATTAGCCGTTAGCTAATGAATAATGAGGAATGTTTACCGAGATAAAAACCTACGATTTACTCACTCCACTGTCCACACATCTGGAACAACACAAACAACACATTTTGTTACCACACACATACAACACACGAACACGAACAAACACTCAGGTCAGTGGTACTGTGGCATTACCTGGCCCCTCCTACTGGTGACCTCCGGCCTGGATCAAGGGGGCTCGGCTCCTCCCCGAGAGAGTGACTGTCTTTGTTGAGCAGTTGTAGCCGATTAGCCAGATCCAGTCCAGACCCGGCTCTGCCACTCAGCTCCAGAGCCGACGCCGACCGGCTGGTCAAATCTACAGCTGACCCAGAGCCCTGACCTCCCAGAGCTGCCGGGCGCCCTCCGCCCTCCTCTGGGCTGAGGCCCCGCCGCTCCTCGCCACGGTCGTCCCCTCCACCCCACAGCTTGGACCTCCTCTGGAATAGGTAGCGTGGCTGCCGGCCACCCCCACCGGTCGGGGAGGAACAGAGTGGAGAAGAAGGGGAGGAGGAGGATGCAGCAGAGGGGAGGAGCTCACTGTCTGATGATTGCTTCAGTAGTGGGTCCCGAAGCGCCGAGCGGCCCCGGCCAATCGGCGAACGAAGGCGAGGCTTTAGGCCTGATGGGGAAGTGGAGGCCGATGAGGGAGATGGGTGAGTAGCAGTTGGTGAGGAAGGTGAAGTTGGAACAGGAGGGGAGGCCAAAGTGATGGAGGGAGGAAGTGAGCTGGGGGAGGAGGAGCTGTCAAGGAGCCGGTCATCACTTCCTTCCTCCTCATCTCCTCGTCTACCCAGAGAGTCGGGACAACTCTCTCCCCCTCCTTCTCCACCACGCCGTGGCAAGAGAGTGAGAGAGGAAGGTGGAGGTGGAGCGGTAGGACTTGCAAATGCAGGAGGAGGAGTCACTAGTCCGATTCGGCGGAGCTCCTCCCTAGTCTCCTCATCACTGGACGATAACAACGCCGGTGGGAGGGTGACTGTGTAAGCTCCACCCTCCTCCTCTGAGCTGCCCACTGTGAGACTTCTACGCCTGTCAATCAAAGCAGAGTGACTCTCATTGGCTAGTGGTGGCAGGGGGGATGGTCTCCAGCGCTCAGGAGAAGGTGCAGCAGGCGATGTAACTCCTCCCTCAGTTTCAGGGCGCTCCACCTGTCCGTCAGGGAACAGGGGTGGGGTTACGCGTTTATGCCTCAGCTCAGGGCTGGTTTGAGGAGTGGTGCGCTTTGTTCGCTGCTCCGGACTCGTCTGTGGAGTCGTGCGTTTTGATCGTGGCTCAGGGCTGCTCTGCGGCGTGGCAATAGGGGTGCGCTTGTGTCGGCCCTCGGGGCTGGCTGCCGGCGTGGGGATGGGCGTGGTGGAAGCTGACGTGTGTTTAATTCGAGGCTCGGGGCTTGGCGTACGGGCGGTGAGCGCTCTTTCCCGTGCAGCGAGAGCCAGGGCGAGTGGAGAGGAGGGGTCTGTAGAAAGAAGGGTACAGGTGAATGAAAATGCTTTTTGTGTACTACAGTCTCTAGTTCAGGTCATTAGCTCAGGGTTGTGTCCTGGCACACATGTAGATCTAGGTCCTCTTCTGTTCTGTACCTTCTCTACAGACTCGTCTGACTGACCTAAAGGTTTTCCCGTCAGCGGGTGCAGGAAGGTGTGAGGTGTCGGCGACGGCGACAGGACTGGTGCAGGAGGCGGAAGCTCGCCGAGATCATCCATCGAATGGCTCTGAGTCAGGAGGGGCGTCGTCTGGTTCTCTGACCCTGCTCCCTCAACAGACAGGAAGAGAGACGACCGACGACCCTGAACCCGAGCCCGCTCCAGAAGGACCTGCTGCTGGTACATCTCCGCCCTGCTGGGGCTGCCTCCGTCTGATTTAGACGAATCATGATCTTTGATTATAAGTCCTAAAAGAAACAGTTGAATATATTAAGTGATGATTAGAATTCAGGTCATTTGCGTCATCTCCAGGTGCTTCACAGTGAAATGTTTAAGCTGAAGTTTCATGTGAACAAACAGATCAGTTCTTTGCATTGACTGTTTTTCTGATTGGGTTATAATATTAGTTTAAGCGAACAAATCCAGGTTCTTTGCTGACAACAACTCTAACACATACCAGGTAGAGATCAGCTGGATACCAGCCAATAAAAAGTCATTTCTGTCACTCACAAAATCTGTAGATAATATTAATTATGTGTTGATCAAAGAATCGATTTGTTTGTTCCACAAAATCAGACACAAAACTATCATCGCAAAGAGTCTAACCCTGCTCCTCAACAGGAAGTTGTTTCAACAAAGGTGACTTCCTCCTCTGGGGTTTAGTGGGAGGAGCCTGCTGTCCCACATTAGCGTAAGGGTTTTCTATTGGTCGTCCCCGGCGGCGTGACAGTGGCGAGTGTCCAAGTGCGGGGCTGGTGCTGTGGAGAGACAGCGTGGAGGTGTGTGTGGCGGTGTGAAGCGTGTGCGTGGCAGTGTGTGTGGCGGTGTGAAGCGTGTGCGCGTCAGGCTGCTGCAGCGGCGGCGGCGTGTCCTGCAGAATAATCATCGACCTCGCCTTCCTCTGCCGCTCGGCGTGCGCGTGGCTCCTCGATGGTGAGTCCAAGAGCTCCTGCAGCCTCGGCTCTGCTCCGGGCTTGAAGCTGGAGCGTGTCAGCCCCTCCCCTCTGGCAGGGGGAGGAGGCGGGAGAAAGGAGGGAGGAGGCCCGGAGTCGAGGAGGAAGAGCGAGGAGGTGGAGGAGGCTGAGGGTGGAGGAGGAGGCGCTGTCTGAGGAGGAGGAGGTATGAAGCTATCAGTCAGTGAGGAGCTCCGTGGGAAGCGACTTTCATGGATCAGAGCCGAGATCCTGTCGTCCTCAGGTGTGCCTGTAACCATGGAGACGTTGTGTTAACCTTTGGTGAAACAGCGTCTCAACTAAACACTCACAACTAAAAACGTGTCTCACCAAAGCTCTTAGTTCGGGACATCCCTCTGGGTAAAGGCATGGTGCTCTTCTCCGGAGCTGAAGGGGGAACCAGACCCTGACGCTCAAATAAAGACTGGAAACACACACACACACACGTTAGAACCCAGACGTTATGTTCTTCTCCTCAGTCTGACGTGTATCTGGAGCCTAAACACATTAATTTAGGTGAAAGGTCATTAGAAATATTCCAGAAATCGTCACTGTGTAGCAGTAAAAGGTTTATTTTGTTTGTCCCGAAGCGCCTCTTAGTTTAAACCACCGTGGCCTCAGTGACGAACATTTGCTTTAACCATCACCTTTGTGACAGTTTCAACCTGAACACTGAGTCAGTAAAGCCGCTGGTTCCACTAACTGCTCTCACGTTAATCTCGGCTTGCGTGATTCGTCGGCTGGTTGGTCTCTGTTTGACCGTTGCCGCTCTGAAGTCGTCGGATGGTCGAGCCCTCAGAACAACTTCCTGTTGACCCCCGGCCAACATCTCATCTAGTTTCTCTGGAGGAAAGAGCCACAGGAGAAAATGAGACAAAAACACGTCTCCACTAGGCCGAGCAACTCTGCACCATCCAAACAGGTGGAGGCAGAAAGCAGCAAAATGACACGTTCCCCTGAAGTTTGAACCATTTTCAGTGATGAATTATCCCAAAATACGAAGACCAATGAAAACATTTTAATTCCTACTCATATTAATTCTTGAAGTTTACTCGGCTTAACGTGGACGTGGATGCAGCTTGATGGTTCCACTACAAGAACAAGTTTCATTTTATTTGTTTGTATCCTAAAATAAAATAAATTACATTTTCAAAAGTGCACTGAATTATTCTGAATGAATCTGAAATTGATTTTAAATTAGTCACTTATTATAAATATGTATTTAATCTAAGTGATCAATGTGAGAATAAACCTGGCAGCTACAACACTGAAACAGGACACCACCCAAACACCATCACATCGCTGGTCTTCGGCACAACAACGAAAACGCTGACAACAATGCATCGCCATAGCAACACTGCAGTTTTACAACACCGTCACAAACAACAAGCATCGCGTCCGCGTGACTCACCGAAGCGTCTCCTCCTGGCTGCAGACAGAGCAAAGGTCAACAACACACACTCCTACAGTTTGACTCTATTGTCTGTGTGTGTGTGTGTGTGTGTGTGTGTGTGTGTGCTTTACCTATCTCCTCCAGGTCAGCGGTCATAGACTTGGATCGCAGCGTTAACGAGGTGCTGGGGGCCCGTTTGGGAGGGGGTGGAGCTGACAGAGGTAGACAACAGACTTAGTTCAGTGATTAACAGGAACCAAAGTGTGTTTAATGAATCGGAGAAGAAAAACTTTGAATGTTCAGGACGTTCTCGTAAATGCCACCTTTCTTCCTCAGCAGGTTGGATTCAGACTTCCTGGAAACGGACACGACCTTCATCAGCAGTCGACTTCCTCCCTGTCGAATCAGAGCGACGACCTGCCGGTGACCCACCTTCACCACATCAGTACCATTCACCTGCACAGCAAACAGGTGATAACTGTGTGAGGTCTGCAGTCTGAGCGCGGCCTCTGGGGGGCGCTAGAACGGCAGGAAGCTGACCCCATCTGTTCAGGGTGACTCTGCAGACGCCTCCGCTCTGTTCTGTACAGTATGTGGGAAGCACAGGGAGCATAGGTTTTACCTCTATGAGAAAGTCTCCAGTGCGAAGCCCCGCCCTCCAGGCCACCCCTCCCTGATCGACCGACTCCAGGTACTGCAGAGCAGGAAACGCCGGCGTGGGGGCGAACTCCTCGATGGGCGTCTCAGCTTGAAGAGAAGCAGAGAGATGAAAACTACAGTGTTAAACAAAAACTGTGGGCGGAGCCTGTGTTTCTGCTGATCTGCAAAGTTGTGATAAAAACAACTCACGCAAATTAAGCCAAACCTCTTTGCAGTTTTTACCAACACTCCATACTGTCCCTGAACACCTCGCGAGAGCTCGTTAACACTCAGTGTTACTTGGAGTGAACCAACACAAACGATGTTTCTCTTCCTCATCTCGTCTCCTGGAACGATGTCTAAAGACTGATCTGAAGCGTTGAAGGGTGGAGGTTTAAAGTATTTCTCCTACGTCAGCTCCATTGATTAACCACAATAAACAATAATATGCATTTGAACTATAATTAGTATTTTGGACATGGACACATTTGCCTCTGTGTAGATGTTATGAAACGCACAGCGAGGAGTTTTAAACTGCTCTAATCGTTTTTCCCTCTTCCTCACACCTACAAACACCCTCCACTTCTCCACCCATCCATCCATCCACCATCTACCTTTAGCTCCTCTGAGGACGAAGCCGAATCCCTCGCTCTCCCTCTTCTGCAGCACGGCCGTCTTCTCCTCGATCACATAGTCACTGCAGAGAAAACAGCTCAGACCCATTAACCAGAAACACGTTAAAGCTCAAAGTCTGAGCGCAGCTGGGAAATTAACTGCTGCTAAAAATGACTCCAGAATCCAGGAAAGGTACTCGTGGCTGGAGTTTCTGTGCAGTGCAGTGTTTTACCTGTAGGAGGTGTAGTTGTCATACGACCCTACGGTGTAATGTCTGAACAGTCTCTTGGTGCGATCCTCCCTCGTCTCTGAAACAGCACATTTCACACGTTTCTACTTTCTCCTGAACACGTAAACTTCCTGGTTTCTACGGAGAACGTTTGTTTTACTCACCCAGTCTCGGGTCGTATTGTCTCATCTGAACCTCCTCAACACAGTCGGCAGGAAACCAACCCGTCCTTCCTTTAACGCTTCCTTCCCAGAATCCTCCTTCACCGATGGACAGAACTGTGGATCCACAGCACACGGTCGTCATCACCTCTGAACGCTCAGCACACGAATCAGCTGCACTACAGCACAACGGCTCCTCGTTTCTCACCTTTGACCCTCTCCCCTCGGTGCAGCTGGATCTCTCCGGTCCCCTGGGGGACGTGGGACCGGGTGGCGATGAAGGTGCGTCCTGGGACGGCGCTGTACAGTCTCCTCTTCCTCATCTGCGGGGTGAGGGGCGGGGAGGAGGGGGGGCTGGTCTCCACATGACCCCCACCACTTGGGCTACAGACAGTCAGCTGATGTCAGTTATTACTGGTACTACTACCACCACGCCAGTACTGAGGTCAGGTATAGTAGTACTACTACCACCAGGTCAGGTATCTTAGTACTAGTACCACCAGGTCAGGTATACTAGTACTACTACCACCACGCCAGTACTGAGGTCAGGTATAGTAGTACTACTACCACCACAGCAGTACTGTTCCCACAGATCATCTGTTGTTGTGTGTGTTCGTACACACCTGAGGCGCCGTGTTTGCCGCCTGAGTGAGTGTGTGTGCGCGTCGTGATGTGTTTCCAGGCTTTGGAGGGAGGGGCCAGGAGAGGAGGCCGGACTTTCCAGGGCGTTGTCGCTTGCCGAGCGAATCAGAGAGCGAGGAGACGAGAGGCCGTTTCCAGCCGGCGTCCTGCTCAAGCCGGCTCGCCGGCGCTTCGTGTAGGAGGGAGTTTCTCTGAAGGGAACTGCTTGGGCACACGGACAAATATATACACACACACACACACACACACACACACACACACACAGACACACACACACACACACAAAGAGAGTCAGCTAGCTACTGTAACATGAGCCAATACTCACGTGTACACATGATTTAAATGTCTTTAAAGTCTCAACCAACTCACCAACGTCAGAGGTTTTGTGGATCTTAATGATTTCTGCAAGATCAAAGTTCCCAGCTATGATCGCCACCTGCTCAGACACACACACACACACACACACACACACACGCACACACGCTGCTGTTATTTATCTCAGTGACATCGCTGCACATTCAGATTGTTAGATCATTGTTAAGTGACGTTTTCAGCCACGGCTTCTTTGACCCGTTCTACCTGAAAGGCAGTCTGGTTGTTGTAGTTCTTGATGTCCTTGTTGGCTCCTCTGAACAGCAGAACTCTGGCACAGCTGTCCTGTAAAAACCAACAGCAACTTGTTTATTAAGCACATATAAAACTGCAGTTTCAGGACTGTTCGGTTGGTTTATGAATATTCCTGAGGCCTGTGTTTACAGCAGGTGACAGCTGGGAGATGAGCGGACGGATGGAAATGTGCTCCGACTATAAGTTTTTGCATTAATGCAGCACTTATGGTAAATATCTAGTGTCTGCATTATTCTGAGGAGAGAGCAGGGTTTTCATACGTGCTGAGATGATGATTATAAAAACTGAGGTCTGAGCCTCTGCAGCAGCCAACAGCATGACATTAACTGTAAGTGCTGTGCACAGATTCACTGGTTAACGCGTTCTTTAAACCTTTAGTTTAAGTATTACACTTCTTAATTTAAAGTATTTATTGTGGATATGTCTCAAATATTTGTGCGTGAACCCGTCTCTTCACTTCAGCCAAACTCTAATCCAGCAAGTAGAAGTACCACGTCAAAAAAGAGAACTGCGTGCTCTGAATTTCTCTTTACTCAAAGTGGTACCAAGATACAACTGTCCAGCAGGGGGCAGCGCTCCACGTTTCTTTTTTAAAAAGGTAGAAGAAGAAGAGGTTTTCCAGCTACTTCTGATCCCCTGTGTTTCCACTGATGTGGAGGCGGAGCTACCTTACAGCTGGAGCTGAAACAGGAAGTGTTGTGTGTTACCTGGTTGTACAGAGCACAGAGGTGAAGTGCGGTGTTTCCTGATGCATTCTGGGAACTCATGTCAGCGCCATAGAACAGCAGGTGCTCCAAATGCTGCACATTACCGAAGCGACATGCCTGAACACACACACACACACACAGAAGGTGTGAACTTATGAACAGCACTGCAATGTAACTGTGTGTGTGTGTGTGTGTGTGTCTCTTACCTGGTGGATTTCCTGCCACCCGTTCTCGTCTGTCATCCCTGTAACCATGACAACAAGAAATCTTTCATCAGTGTTTTTTCACAAAAGACACAAATAAAATTAATAAAAAATAAAAGCTGTGTTTAAAGGGCAGCAGTGATGTCAGCAGCCACACACACACACACACACACACACACACACACACACACACCCTCTAAAACCGGGCAGCCTCTTCTGTTGACTGGCAGCTGGTGTTTGTGAAGCAGCCCCACGTGTTCCAGCAGGGACCAAAGTTTAAATCAATGAAT
This sequence comes from Microctenopoma stevenorrisi, assembly GCA_032270685.1. NCBI lineage: Eukaryota > Metazoa > Chordata > Actinopteri > Anabantiformes > Anabantidae > Microctenopoma > Microctenopoma stevenorrisi. The sequence goes on from JAUMTR010000015.1 coordinate 12,592,693, forward strand.
TTGTATTTGTCTTTTTAACTCTCCACTCAAAGCATCGAGGGTGCAGCACGATTTAAATTAAAAAAGAAATCCTTGTTTTATAAATAAATAAGGTAAACGATAAATAAACAAACCCTGCCGTCAGGGCCACAGGTATGTAAACAGTGACACGGTTCAGACATGATTCAGATTTAATGAACCAGTTACTGATATTTTCCTAAAGAGGAGACGAGTGACGGCCCTCAGCCTTTTGAGCCTCCGTACCGATGGAGGCGTGATCCTGCAGCAGCAGCTCACAGCAGTAGGGGGCACCACCAACCATGGCGGAGTGATAGAGAGGAGTGAGACCTCTGCTGTCCTTGTAATCTGGAGACGCACCGAGGTCCAGCAGAGTCTAGAAGGAGCAGAACCAGAACAAGACAGTTCAGTACAGCTGAGACCCAGAAGTGCGAGAGCTGTAAAGTTCTCGTTCTCACCGTGAGAGCAGCACTGTTCCGGCAGAGGACGGCCCGGTGCAGAGCCGTGATCCCGTCTCTGGTCCTGAAGTCCAGGTGGGCTCCTCCACTGCGCAGAACTTTAATGAGCTCACAGCTCTCCTCCAGCTGCACCGCCAGAGTCAGAGGACACTCTGAGACACGGTGCAAACAGCAGCGTTAGATTTGTTCCAGTGTATGAGCTGAACAGTGGAATTTAATCACACGTCCTGTTGACTGGAGACAACAGGGCCGCGTCCTCGCTGCTGTTCCTGAACTTCACTTTACACAACTACACACACATTTTGCAAAGAAAGAGAAGCTTTTAAACCATCGTTTAATAAGATAAAACCAGAAAATATAATTCGATGTTTCCCTGTGAGGTTTTGTTCCAGCAGCAGAAGATTTTTCATTTTACTATTCACTACCAGCAACATTTTTATTTTAATGATGTTGTTGGATTTAATTATTTGTTTCTTACCCCCGCTGTCAGAGTCATGGAAGTTGGGGTCGAGGCCCTTTTCCAGCCATTTGGAAACTTTCTCCACGTTCTTCTGATGAACATGTTCCATGAAACGCTTCAGGTTGGCCTGAAAACAAACGGCGAGAGAACCACAGATGAGTCACTGCAGCCTCTCACTCACAATAAAACATCAGCAGTACACTTCACAGGCTGCGTTTCTCTGGCTTCTGGGTCAGGGGTCATTTTGAGAGCGTCCATTCAAATCAGCAAAAAGGGGACGTTCAGAGTCGACCAGCTGTCTGTGCACAGGGTTCAAATACGAGCCCAGTGTTTGTTTTCATCTGCTAAACGTCCCCGATCTGTGAGACGCCTGATACCAACTGTCCTGTAAGGTCGATAAAAGGTCGAGTCTGTCCGGAGGACTCTTCCTGTTTATCCCGTCATCGCGATGTCTCAGAACACCTCGAGCGACTTTCCCCTGATTTGTCACAAGCATCGAATGGAGTGATTCTGAGGATATTGATCTACTGATATCAGAACCGTTTCTTGTGCTGTGTGGACCATGCAGATGCACAGGGCCCCGCGGCCACTAAGGGGCCCCTAAGCTGCCGTCCTTTATTATTAGAATTACATGTAAGTTATCTCTCAGATAATGTTTATTCTGTAATGCTGAAAGAAACCTCAGTAAACAGCTGCGCCAGAGGATCCTTATAGTATATGTCTTTGCCACTGCTGTGTGTCTTAGTTAGCTCATATCTGTGAAGGTTCTCAGTCATCCAGGTCATGGTTGTCTCAAAAAGGTTTATCCAATAGCAACTGGACTTAGTAGGTTTCTTGACGACGTTTCGCCCTTCTATCCAGAGGGCTTTCTCAAGTCTTAGTTAGCTCCATCAGTAAAGTATCGCGCCAACATGTGGGGGACTCAAGTGACTTAATTTACATTTTAAAATGCAAACTGTCCCAATCATAATAACCTTCTTTAAAAAGTCACCTTGCTGTCAAATCCTTTTGTCTGTAAAGTTGGGGCACTTCTCTTTACATAATTACGTACTAAACCAAATTGTTAAATCTAATTCCACAAAAAAGCAGAAACAGTGGATCCACTTTGACTCTTTGTTTTTATTTCAGGTTTGAGAACCTACTATGATGCATTGCGACAATGAATTGAAGGATTTAAGCGATATTATCTGTCTGCAGACGATGTCAGAAAGATGAAAAGAGAAGCTCAGTGTGTGGCTTTCTCCTCACTCTGGTCCAACAGAGTCTGTTCTGTTTGGTTCATGTGTTCACGAGGAATTATTGTTACAGAATCACCTGCCAAATAAAGTTAAAGGTAAAGTTGGGTTTCAAAAGCTCCCAGCCATCAAAACAAAGCCGTCGTCTGAACAACTGAGGCCTGAACCTTCAGCTGTGTGTTTGTACCTTAGTGTGTAACTTCGCCAGCTGTTTGTCATCCACGTAGCTCTGCGTGTAAACCCTCCTCTTGTAACGGAACTGTAAAAAAGAGATGGGAGGAGTTACGTTAAGGTTTATGACGACACTGTTTGAACATGTGCCTTATTTTTTATGATAAATAAAATACTTGTTTCACATTCACTAATTAACAAGGATAAATTAACATGGATGGAAACACGAAACAACCACGGAGAGACACAACTACAGAGAGAGAGGGAGAGGGAGAGAGAGGGCGACCTGTTCAGGGAGCCGCCGAACAACCTGAGGAGTGTCTGAAGAGTCTGAGCTCAGGTAACGCTATTCATATTTTAAAATGATGTACATTTGTTACTAGTATTGTTTTTATTTAAATCTAATTGATTGTTTTTCAGCGATTTACATCCATTACATTGTTGATTTATTTGATTTATTTATTTAATCGAATCACATGAACGTGTATTAAAGTACACAGAGTAGAATGAATGAGCTGCAGATACGTGCACTTTTAATCACGCAGGACTTTTTTCATCCTGGCGTCTTTACTCGTGTCTCACAGTATTATCAGTACATTTGAAAAGATTTATGTCTTCAGCAGAAACTCGTGGGCTTGGAGCGGAGGACTACAGACAGAGCAGGGAAGGCAGAAGATATTTAGAAACAGACTAACACATTGTTAGTTTGGGTTTTTCATGGGTTTGGACACAAACTTTACCTCCAGGTACGGGATGGGTGTAATGGGAGGAAGAGGATACTCCTTCAGCAGTCGCTCCTCGTCCAGAAACTTTCCGGCTCGGCCATTAAATGCCGGCTGGAAGAGACCATAGTTCAAAACATCCGACAGAGACTGAGTCAACGTCACCAGAACCCTCTGCTTACTGGTCCAAACTGGTAACTCTGGGTCCAACCGCAAACACTTCTGAGAGAGCCAGTGCCAGAGAAACAGACGGACAGAGAAAAAGACAGAGAGACAGACACAGACAGACAGACAGGTTTGTCCTGCTGATTCATTCATTTTAACCTCTACACTCGAGGTTTTTAATTGGACAACGACACAGTTTCATCCTCTTTATTCTGTACGTCAGCACAGAGGAGCTGGAAGCAAACCATCCAAATGTGCTTAAAGGGAAACGTGTCAGCCTTGTTTCAGGGCCTGGTGGAGGAAAAACTGCACTGCTGATCGACCCGACCCCCGTTTTCCAACCAGTTCTGAAGCGTTCGGCTGAATCTGAGCAGGTCTGAACACAGGACAACCAGCCGGACAACGCGCGCTGGAATGGAACCCGTGTGAGGCTTTGAAACTGAAGCTGACACTTTACACTTGAAGCATGATTCCTTTCCAAACCTCTGTGTGGATACGGAGTAAGTGATGACACCTGTGTCCAACTGTCACGGACCTGACTGAACATACAGTTTAACTGCTGCACTGTGTCTGTATCACTGTGTATCGCTGTGTGTTACCGTCTGCTGCAGGTCCGGGATGCCAATGCGGACAACAATGCTGTTTCCAGAGGGTGTGTCCTCTGCGTCGTCGTCCCTGGCAACAGCAGAGCCTGTCGGGTTGCCGTTAGTAACCGCCTGTTGCCGCGGGCGATCATGTTTGGTGTCAGCAGCCGGACTCAGAGGCATGTGGCTGGAACAAACAACACACATTCTGATTACAGACAGGAACAACCGTTTATGTCATCGCCCACTGATCCGTGTTCTGTACAAACCGGACGATCTGAACTTATAATAGAGTTGATGTTTAGTTAATGAACTGGTTGTCAGTAGAGATTTTTACATATATAAGTGTTTGATTTACCAGGATGTCATTGAAAGCACCAACAGGGAGCAGGTCCTGCTTTCAGCTGCACTGACTCAAGACTTCACCATGAAAGTCATCCATCAAGCACATTTTAAGCCTGTACAAGTTGATTTTTGATTTTCACAGCTCGCTAAGGTGAATAACACCCAGTACTTCCCCCAGTAACGCAAACAGCTGATGCTTGGCAAGTTGCCGTGGAGAAAACCGCGTACTGTAATTATAACCAGGCAAAAAACTTAAATTCTTTACACTTCAGTCAGAGACATTGTAGATTTTAAAACATTATGCTTAGGTCCACATCAGGCTCAGCAAGCTGAGAATCCTGCTGCAGTCTGACAGTCGTGAACATCTGTTTCCGGGTCAGGGGTAGTACTGTATCGATTGTAGTTTCACTGTTTCGTCTTTGTGAACAGTGAACAAAATGAACCCTCGAACGAGCGGAGCAGTATGTAACATCACCACACTTAATGCATAATACGTGGTCTCGCTAAGAACCACCGTGTATGAAATCACCTGGCTTTAAAATCCACAGGATGAGATACGATGCTGGACTGGATGTCAGTGAGACCTTAGTGAGGACACGATTATTAGCATGAATCTGACAGCCTCTCACAGAAATATCTCTCACTGCACACATTTGACGTTTTCAAATACAGGTCTAAGTGATACAACTAATAATTCCTGCTTTCCACACCGCAATTAAACAGCCATGCTAAAGTAACTAAGGCCAAATGTCATGTCTGTTGGATTTCTCTCCGACTGTGGGACGACGTCTCCTTCAGACCGTCTCTGACTCTAAGTCTGATCCGACCTCCGCCTTCTCCGCTGCTAATAATGGCATCGGGATGTTACGTCACATCCTGTTTTTCATCCTCAACAAAGACAACACACACAGAAAAATATCTGAATGCTGAATCATGGATTTGTCTACAGTTTAGTGATTGTGTGAAAACTGCTGCTGAGGTCTGAAAGGTCAAAGGTCAGAGGTGTGAAAGTGAAATTATGGAGGCGATTATTCTTCAGCATAATTTTATTTACTTTGCGATTTATGTAAAACAGGATTTGGGAACAATTTTCTAATTTACAATATTATATAACAATAATTTGGCTTTTTTAAACTATTTTCTTTCAGAAATTTAGATGAGAAAAAAATATGGGAAAAACAGTAGCCTCTGTTCAAACTTTAAAAACATTTTAGGAGATAGGTGTAAAAATGGAAACTTAGGGTCATGACACATCGAGCCAACATCACAGACCTACAGGCGTCACAGACAAATCCGCAGACGACTCAATAAGCTGACTGTGCAAAACAAAACAAACAGCGCTGACGGTGTCTACAGATTTATCTAGAAAGACCAGATGCCCTCAACAAAGACCTGATGCTTTCCACCTCAGAAATATTGCTAAAATTAGGAGCATCCTGTCTCAGAGTGATGCTGAAAAACTAGTCCATGCATTTGTTACCTCTAGGCTGGACTACTGTAA
>JAUMTR010000015.1:12598430-12614243 GCA_032270685.1 Microctenopoma stevenorrisi
TGGTCTACTTGTGGTCCCTAGAGTTTCTAAATGTAGAATGGGAGGCAGAGCTTTCAGCTATCAAGCTCCTCTCCTGTAAAACCAGCTCCCAGTTAAAGTTCGGGAGGCAGACACCCTCGCTAACTTTATGATTAACCCTAAAACTTCTGCTGCCGTCCACCCTGAGCCAGGTTCTGCTGGAGGTTTCTTCCTCTTAAAGGGGTTTTTTTCCTCTCCACTGTCGCCTCAGTACTTGCTCAAGTGGGACTGTTGGGTTTTTCTGTATATATTTATATAATGGGTAAGGTCTTAAACCTTAAAGTTCCTTGAGATGACTGATGTTGTGAATTGGCGCTATATACATAAAGTTAAATTGAATTGAATCCTGAACAATTCCTTATTACATATTTTGAATAATACAGAACAAAATTATACTTCTTTTATCATAAATTGAACATGTGAAAGTATGTCTCAGAAGAATCCTAGGTCCACCACTGAAGATACTACAAGTTTACAATATCCAGGTAACACACAAACACATATGGAACCAAAGAAAAAAAAAAGTTCCTCAAGTAACTAATTTATTTATTTCACACAAACAAACAACTTCCTCTACGAAATCTTTTTTATATTGATTTCAGATGCAGGTTTTCATATAATTATTATAAAATATCTGTTATGCTTTAGGTTTCACCTCCCGACCAAAGTAATTTTCATACAGTCCCTCGTCGAGTTCCTGCTGATGTTTGTCTTTGTTCATTACTATGTGTTTAATTATCGCTTGTATTAATCATCGTTGGTGCTAATTAGTGGTTGATTACCAGTCATGCCAGTAAAGCAGCACAGAATCGAAGTCAGAACTTAATGGCTGCTTCCATTACAGCTGAAGATAAAGGAGACGCAGCGAGAGGAGAGGACGATGAGTTGTGAGTTGTCATAGAAACTGGAATAGCAGGGAATCCTGTGCTAACCTCACTGTGTCACTCTGTGTGTGAGTGTGTGTTTAAAAAAAGCCCCCTGATCTACATCCTCGCTGTTGCCATAGCAACGCGGTTGAACAATTTTCGCAGCTCCTCGTTTAAAAAAAACACCGACCTACCTGCTGACTCCATCCTTCTCTCTCTCTCCCACCCTGCTCGTCCATCTATCTGTCACTAAGCTGTCTTGGTAACAAACTGTCCTCCAGCACGTCCACGCTGAACGAGTCACCACATGCGGGACATGTGGATAAGAGACGATCAGTGACTGATGATGTATCAGGTGATATCAGATCGATATAGAGTGAATGGGAGTTGAGAGACACGTGTGCAAGGTGTCTGCAGAGGTTTAGGAGGGATTATGCCTGCAGAGGTGCAGCGACAGGCTGGTCTCTCTAAAGGACCAGACCACTGCTTTTCCTCCAAATGTAGGATCTGCACAGGTCTCAAACACTAAACGTTCACTGATTGACATAAATATTTTTCAGAATTTCTTTTGGTGAATGGCGCTAAAATGAAACCTCCAGTACAGGAGTACAGGAGCACGCTGTAAAAAAATCTGGTTCGTTATTTGTAATTGACTTATCATTTCATCCACCAGCTCGAGCCAAGTTTACTGATTAATGAACCACTCTATGAAGAATGATTTCAGAAAGTATTAGTTATTTATATGAGACCTATTTAAAAGTGCATGACTGAAGTGTGAAAACTGCAGAAACGTATGATGTTAGACCTGAAGTGATTAGTTCATTAATCAACAGAAAACAAACCGGAAGCTATTTCAATAATCAGCTGTTGATTAAATATGTTTGAGTTCAGTTTTTTAAATCTATTGTTCAGCCCTAATGTGGAAACAGAACCAACATACAAAAGCAAAGGTCGTCTTAGATCTCACTTACAAAGATGTAAAAACTAAAGTAGCAGTAACTTTACTTGTATATGATCTGAGCAAAAACTTTGAGGAACTGTAGTACTACTACAACAGTATTACTACAGCAGTACTACTGCTTTAGACTTTTATCTGATAAAAAAAAAGTCTCTGGATTGAGACTGGATTGAGTAATACACTCAATTTTAATGATTCATTTATATAATTATAATTTATACGTTCTATGAGAAAAAACATGAATGCTGGTTAAAAAGTGTGTATGAAGAATACATGGGTAGATTTATGTTATATTTTGCATATGGACACATGGAAAGAAACATGTGAAGCTGCACTTTAACGTAATCTAAACGATGCAGCGTTTAGGTTCATCCTGTGTTTGTCGTCACGCTGAATCTAGTTTTTGTAAATATCTTTTTGTTGTTTCAAGTGAACGGAAAAGAAGACGAAATAAGTTCAGATGTTTGTGTTTGAATCTTGCTGTTCGACAAAACCTCAGACATCCAAGTTTCCTTGAAAGAATCAACAGAGAGTTTTCCACACAGCCTGCGCTCTCATCTGCATTAAACCGGGATCTCGACATGAAAGTCAACATCTCGAGTCTCGGCAGGTTGATTTTCTCAGAACGCTGAAATGAAGTGAATTCACTGACTGTAATCACGCAGTGCTGGCACGACTCAGAAGCAGCACACTGAAATGAATCACTTCCTTTCATTTACTACAGCACAAAGCTGGTAATTGCAGCGACATTTAATGCCATCATCTCACCATAGGGAGGAATCCTTGTCACACAGGATGAAATCTCCAAAATGTCACAGGACCAAATTAAAAATAATCACAGATTCATTCATTCACTCGTGTTTTTCACCGCTCCTCACAGCAGAGTCTCCCAGCATGCACCGAGTGAAGGTCGCGAACAGGTCTCCCACAAACCCAGTGATGCAAAGACTGCAAAGCCCCAGTCCCACTGAACACATGGCTCCTGCTGATCCGGACGTGTGAACGGGCCTGTTTATGGTCTGTCATGTCAGAGATCCGTGTTCTGAAAGACGACAGGTGAAGTGGGACTGAAAGGGAACTGTGGAGACGCAGCATGATGTAAAGTTGGGGACATTTCCACATCCTCTTCAAACTCTGCACGGGACCAAAGTCCACCTCACACAGCACAGAACCTCCCGCAGGACCAGACTCAGGGTGTGTGTGGCCAAGGAGAGCAAAGAGCAACAGGCGGCCCACTAAACCCGGACAGAAAGTTGAGACGGTTACACAGCTACCTGCGCAGGTGTAATGTTTGCCAGCTTAGCTTAGCACGTTAGCCTGCTAACATTTGATAATGAGCACTAAAACCAAAGCACAACACAGGAACAGGAGCAGTTTAAATGCTTGTTGAGCCCTCTTAGATCCCTGAATCAAGTAAACACAGACAACACAGAGGACAGGAGGACGTATAGTCCACCGTACTGGACCTACGCTTATTGGCTGCTTCAGGTGCCGGCTGTTTAAATCTGTACGTCCCCTTCCCGCGCAGTCAGTGAGCTGCTGGGTTTGGCTTCTATCCCTCGACCAAATCTCTCCACCGATCACACGCTCCGATTCAAATTCTGAAACTAAACCTTTCGTGTTCGGCAAAAGAAGCTGCTCGACTGGACACAGTCCAGAAACACTGAGCCTCCACAGGTTAACATCTGGATAAGGAAAGACACAAAGGTTCACGCCCCAAAAACCTCTGTGTCGGTTTATCAGGCCAACACTTTAGATCTGACTCAAACATCCTGCTGCCACAGACGCGTCGCCTTCTTCGTTCGCTTCTTTTGATCTTGTTCTGAGACGATAAATTTTTTGTTTGGCAGAAAATGAAAAGCCTGATTTGATTTCCTGGAATAAAGCTTTTTACTGCACTTTGATGGATTAACCTTCGACGTGAAGGAAAAGACAAAAGGCCAGTTGTTGAGATACACATCTGTGACACACGCTGTTGTGAAACAGCTCGATTACACAGGAGTTTCCACACGATGACTCCGTGGCTGGCTGATCTCAGCACGGTTTAGTTTTAATAAGTAGTTGGAATGTTTCAATTAGTTTAATGGAAGTTAAACAGCAGTATAACGGGAATTTGTCAGCTCTGTCTATACAGAAATGACAGATCTATAGAAACTAGTTTGTACTGAAAAGGACAGAAAGAACATCGGGCACAGATGAAGCTAATTACCCATCTTCTGTGTTATTTTGTTCGCTTACAGTACGTTTCAGGTTGAGATACTACACAGAACCTGCTGTGACACTGTCCTCAGCCCACTTCACACCTACCCCGGTCTTCACACTTTGTAATTGCGTGTGGCTACAACAGTGACCTTTTCACAGCCACTGTTGTTTGACGGCTATTTATTTGCACTTCCTGTATGTTCCCGTGTGCTCGTTTTAATCAGTGCTGCTGGTGTAGAAATGCACGAGAACCGTGCTGTACGGCCGCTTAGCGAGCTAATCCACAGCTTTAATATAAAAAAAGAAACTGTGAATAAACGGATGAGTTTAATAAAATCCCTTTTACAAATGCAACACAGAGCAGAACAGACTAATCTCAGAGAGCAGTTCATAGCAGAGTGGATTTTATCAGAGAAAAAATGTTGAAGAGGAAAGACCTTCATTAGCATCACTTCACACACAAGAAGTGAATTCATCTTTCTCACGTCTGAACGCCTCTTTTTTTAGTTTCTCTATAAGCTGCACTTGTTGTCGTTTCTGTGTGAAGCCTGCAGCGTTTGGTTTGACTTCTTCTTGGAAACGTAAACCTTGAGAAACCAGCGTGCCTCCGTGCAGTTAGTCCACGTTGATTAGACGTTTCCTGATCAGGGGTCGTTGCATGTAGCTGGTCTCATTCACAAAGACATGTTTCAATCCATTGATAAATGATTTAACGCGTTAATAAACTTTGTTTGGTAAATGATCAACATACAGACATTTGTGGTTTCAGGTAGTGAAATGATGAAGATTTCGAGCAGCCCCCCGTGAGGAGACTCGGTGTCTCAGAGCTCTGTGGGCGAACGTCTTCTGGTTCGGTGAAACCGAAGCACTTGCAGCTTGAGACTTATTTCCAGATAAACGTAGCTGCAGTATTGTTCAGGCTGTGTGGGAGGATAGCGGATCTGTTCAGGACAAAAACGGGAAATGATCAAAATGGTGACCCCGAGTTATTTCAGGACGAAGCCTCCTGCTGCTCGAATCAAACGTGAATTCCACAAGACAACAATCTGAAGCCAAAACGCAGACCAGCGCTGGATCAGATCAGTCCTGAAGGAAACATGAAGGAGATATTACATAACAGAGCACTCTGCAGAGAAGAATGGAGGAAAACAACTGCTGTGCGCAACACAAGGCTGCTTCTGCTCCCACTGAGCGCTACCTGAAGGACCCATTCACATTTATAACAGCAAGACCACAAAGGGAACGAGAGACGGTCGGCACAACCGAGCTCAAATATTTAGCTTGCTGAGGTGTGAAAGTACGATTGTCCAAACTGTCGGGCGAGAAAGGAAGTGAGAAAAAAAGGGAAGAATGATGGCGAAAAAGATTAATGGAAGACCAATAAATGGAAGAAGGATTCGAGGAGGAAAGGGATGTCCTCAGTTCAACTTGTGCTCTTGAAAATATCCTGAAGAAAGCGAGTTTATGGCTTCCTAACAGCAGGCAGGCTGGTAAAATGATCACTTTCTAAATGAATGATCATTTTAATAGACATCAAATGAGCTCATGCTATTATTTTGTGCACCATCCTGTCAGCCGGAGGCCGAATGCTTTGTGTGTATCTAACACCATGAGGGAATTTCTTCACTTAGTATCAAAGATGAACTAATTAGATGTTGGTGGTAGAGGTCAAGTGTCAGGGTTCCTGTGACCTCATGCATCACACTGTCAGGAGGAAATGTCATTAACCTGACACAAACATCCACTCGGACTGATGCACAAACCTGCTGGAACGAGAGTGACTGACGGAAGATTAACTGCATTAATGTTTATAATATCAAAGTGACCGGACCCGAACCTTTTCATCACCTCATACGTTTCACAGTTCTGACACATTATCCGCAAAACCATCGATAAAATCTGTCAAACAGTGAAAATAATCATGCACGCCGTCTGTTGTCTCAGTTTTACTAGAGCAGAACTTAACAGTGAGTTCTGTGGACGGTAAATTATTTAAGGAGAAGGTTTGTTCTTTACACTGGAAACTAATTTCAGGAAAATCTCGGGTCTCCTGCTGCCGTTCAGAGCTTTGAATCTTGCAGAGTGGGTTTGTGCAGTTGTCAAAAGAAATAAACAAAGTGAAAATCTGGATTAAATGTTATATCAAACATTTAGATTCCAAACTTTTCTTGACAGTGCAGAACATGAAAAGCTGAGATGTCCTTCCACAGTCCTCGTGCATAATTCAGAAAGACTGGATGTTCCTTTATAGTGAGAAGAGCGTCTGTGTTACCAGCTGACAATGATCACAGTCTGCCTGTCGTGCACACGAGGTGATCAGAAGCAGAGCAGAAATCAGCCTCATGTCTGCAAATGCAAATTCTGTGTTTCACAGACACAAGTGAGAAATGAGGTGGGGAGAGGACGAGCAGGGAGGGACACGGAGTCATGGCGGGGAGAAAGCGCGTGGAACCCACGTCTATATATCAGGACAGATGACAGAGGCAAAACGTTGCTTAATGTGCAAAAAGATAATACACGTCTTTTTCAAACAGCTGAAAAGATTCAAGGTTTGTGTTGCGTGGTGTTTGTCAGCCAGCGCCGAGTCATTCGTTCCTTTTAAAGATGGAGATACAAAAAGATTTCACAGACCTTAAATATCCCTGAAACGCAGTGACGACGTGGAGGAAGCTGGTGTGTTTTCACAGGAGCTAAGAGGTTCTAACAGAACTCAACAAAACAATCAAGTTACATAAAATCTGCTAAAGTCACGGTGTCTCCTGTACGACAGACACGTCGACTACCTCAGACCTCATCTATGCCCCGGCCACACATTGATAACCGCAGGAGTGGAGGTAGCAAAGCCAATATTCACAAAAAGTACGATACTGCAGGTAAAAGTATCGTTGCAGCTGTCGAGTACCTTCCATTTACCATTCCTGTGTTTCCAGTACGAGCAGTGGTCAAAGACGTGCTCAGCAAAGTAGCATCATCAGTGAAGAAATACTCTATTATACTCAAAGTTTCCTCTTCTTATTCCAAATTCTTTCAATGTAAACATATTAAACTGCTCAAAACAAGACACTTCCAGCGTCAGCGTGATGCCCGTTCTCACGTGGAAGTTATAAATAATCATGCACTTTATTTGATGTTAAAAGATTCGTCGGAAACGTCGCTCACCCAGGAAACAGGCTGAAGTCAAATATAAGCATAGTCAAGTTTTTATGTGTTCTGTGTGGAGCTGAAGGATAAATAAGGTGGAGCAAACTGTACAAGGTTTAGAGTACAAGTACACGGGTAAGATATCACAAAAACAGCCAGGAAATGTCAACAATTTCTGTTTGATTTATTTCTGTAATTTCTAAAATGACTAATACCTGGATGGGTGCACAGTGTAGCAGAGGGTAGAAGAGCAAAGTGAAGCAGGGAGGGGAAGGACTGGGTGGAGCAGAGTGATGTCATGCTAATGCTAATTCATTGTAGCTCTGTAGTAAATGTATATGTTCAGCTTTAATTTGGTCCTTGCTGTTAAATGACTGCAATAACGTCACTGACCCAGTTAAGTTCCAGTACCACAGTAAAACCATCACACTTACCTATCGTCAGCAGTCCCATCAAACTTTTCCAACAGCCTTTACTGGTCTCTTCTGGTCTGGGCTGGTGTCTGACTGGAGTATTGGTCCTTTTGGCTTTGGCCTGGTTCTGGCTTCTGGTTCTGGTTCTGGTGCAGCCTGGGGTGGCAGGTTCTTGTTTATAATGGATGGTTAAAGTTGAAGTTTCTGATGAACTGTTGTAATCCTCTGGATGACTGAGTGGTAGTAGTAGAAGTAGCAGAATGAGTATTTTCTGCAGTAGATGAAGTAGTTTCGGTAGAAGTTGCAGTTCCACTTGTGGGACAAACAGAGTCTGGAGAAGTTGACGTACTTTTAGAGTCAACTGTAGAGTAGACTCTGCAGTACTATTGTGTAGTATTCCTGCAGCCGAGTGAGAGGTCTCAGAGTTTCAGACTGTATTCTGGGATCTGCCCTGCCCATCCTGTAGAGAGGAAGGAAACAGGGGAGGAAGAGCGAGAGGAAGATAGGGAGGAGTTGGGTGGGAGGTAAAGGAGAGTGAGTCCAGGATATGAAGGAGGGGAGGAGGGGGAGGAGAAGAAAAAAACACATCAGAAAAGGAGTGGGGGGGCATACAGAGACGACGGAGCGTGCGGTTGTGCAAATCAGAATTGGGTCAGACTCCTTTTGTGGAGGCCATTTCAGGTTCAGTCAGTTACACAACATGAAGCTGTTGTTCCGGTTATCATGGCAACTGAAGAGAGATAAACCACGTTCCTAACTGCTGCCGTGCTGTAGTATTATGTAAAGTTTTCTATTCTCAGACACACATAAAAAACGGTGGGAGTCAGTGCAGCAGACCAAGAGCCTCAAACCACGCGACTCTGCTCAGGAAGCTAAACCCCCGAAAACCAGCTGCTGGTCAGGTGTCACCACAAAGTCCCAGGCAGGTGTCCTCACTGAAACCCATTCCTAAACTACAGACGCACACCAGTTCTTTAACATGCACCGGAGTCAACGTACAGCGATGCACCTCATGTGTTACATGCAGCTGACTGAACCTGAAACTTCACAGGCATAAACACGGCGGTGTCATCGTGCTCACACTCCACAGCTGTTTTAATATATTGTGTGCCACATTTACTTGGTGTCATATTGTGAGGTCCTTTCAGCCGTTTTACACAAAGAAAACAGAACTGTTTCTAGGTCTAGGTTTCCAGTTCGAGCCACGTTCAGACGACTCTCGGGTGCATCTGAGTGACTCATCAGAAACTCGTCCAGTTAATGTACCTGCAGGTGTTGTTCACCTGTTAGAAACATGACCGTGCCTCGAGTCTGCAGCAGAACGCTGCTGACTAACAGCGTGATAGCGGGAAACCTCAGAAGCGAAGTGTCAGATTGTTATTCTAAGTGAACAGCTTTCTAACACCTTTAGTGGAAACTAAATAAAGACCTTGAGACTCCAACCAGCAAAAGCACCTCGTCTGTAGAGCTCTTCTCAGGGAGCGAGGAGAGGCCAAACGCAGTGGGGGGCCTTTTAAAGTCCCGGTCCTGCCGGGTACTGCTCCTCTGAGAGAATGTAAAGTTCTTTCTGTCGGTTTTTGAAAACTGCTGCGATAAAAGAACCACAGTTCCAACGTTAACAAACTACTGACAAAAGATGATTACTGGGTGTGTTCGTTTAGAGAGGCGTTAATGAGAGAAGGAGGGAGTGACAGACACAGGCATCTGTTAGTGACCAGCTGTTGACCTGTGGCTGCCTGTTGGCAGATGCCCGTTAGCTTGCTGCTAGTCGGCCTGTAGCATACTGGTAGCCCGCTAATAGCTAACAGCATGCTAACCAGCTGGTGCGTGTGCGTTGGTCTGAGGATCCAGGCATGTTTCCATGGCAATACAGACAGCAAGAGGGCACGTTGGAGACAAGAAAACAATTAAAACTTGACAAAAAGATTAGAGGCTCTTCCTTCGACTCACAATTCCTGTTTCCTGTCTGGGTTGCCAAAGAAACGGATGTTTGGCAGGAAAATGTTGTGAAGCTGGACAGTACTGATAAAACACACACACACACACACACACTTGTATGCATGTGTGTGTGTTTTACATTGGTGGACTATAACCACATACATTTACTGAACTTCAGCACTGATGCACAAATACTAATCACGTTTCTTTTCCTGCAACATTTAACTTCTGCTTCAATTCAACTGCACTTTTTACTCATTTACAAAATACAAGAAGTGTTTAATGCGGGAATATTGGGAACCACTGTAATCTCTCTCTCTCCCTTTTTTCACATTTTGAACTTGTTCTATTATTTATCGTTTCAACTTGTTTTTACTGTTAATTGCACTTTGGTGAACAGTCTTTATAATTAAATGTATTACTTTTCTTATTAAATGGAGATTAAATGTTGCCTGTCAAACATTTGGATTCAGTACCGTTAACTGAAAGTAATTAGCAACTTGTTAGTACTGAATTCGAGAATCTTTTCCAGCACTTTCTATCATTCATTGCAGAGGAAACATTAGCATTCATCACATATTCACGCTGCACTTCTTCTCACGTGTGCCGCTGCTGACACAACCCAGCTGCCCAGCTGCGGTCCGATCACCAAAGATGCATTTCGTTGTTGGGCGTGAACAGGATCTGTATGTATGTGTGAGTCTGTGTGTGTCCTGGAAATATAGCTCCCTTTGCCATTACCATGGTAACCAGTGGCAGGAGTTGATAATACTCACTGTATTCTCTCTCGAACACACACACACACACATTTTATCTTGTCGAGTTTCTCACATCACTGGGAACCAAAAACTGAGGCAAAATCTGTTTAGTTTCCTTCACTTCGATTTACAACAAGTACAAAAATGGTCAAGTCCTGTGAGTGTCGCCTGGAGGCTGAAACATCCTCGACAACACGATAAAAAGCAGACAACATTTTGATTATTAGGGTTGAGTCTACAAAACCCTCACTCAATAGGTTTAGACTTCTAATGGATATGTCCTGGGCTCGTGCTTAGTGTTTCTATCCACTTGTTCTGAATATGGTTGCGTTTTTGTGTCAGTAACGTTTAAATTCCAGTGAGCAGAACAGCTCAGAGACTTGACTGATCTCTGCTTTGAATGGTTCCTGAAGGACCCCCGAACACGCAGACAGCTTGCAAACACTACTTTCTTTAGATAAAGTCCACACACAAAGGTAAAAGAGATGTCTACGTACAGGAGGATATCTGGGACACACCCTCCACAACCATCACGAGGTTGCTCACTTCCCTCCTGTGAGCAAGTTTGTTAACTCCACAGATCAAGGACAAGACGTTTTCAAAGTGACTGTGGAGCAGTTTACACCGTGACACCGAGGATTAAGTAAAACTGGATGAAAAAATGCAGCTAATCTGCTACAACAGCTTCTTCCATTTGGACTCTCTGTACACTCGCCAGTCAGCGCTGCCAAGCTGATCTGCTGCTGCCAATGATGAGAATTCACCAAATGTGAGTTCACCCAAAAACGCAACTCTTCTGTGTTAAGGATTTACACAGATTTATTTCACCCAAACGGGAAAATGATACAGCATGCTGATGTCATCGGGTCAGCAGAGCAGAAGGTTGACCAGGACTCAAGGATAAACCCACTCCAAGGTTCAAGTGGAAGCAAATGCTTAAGGTAATTTAAACATCAACCCGTTCTGTGGACTCACAGATAGCCTTATAGTCAGGTGACCACTGATACACAGGTCAAGACAGTTTCGTGTTTGGATTTACAGCTTCTAGAAATAATCATCTGAGCCTGAAAATGGCGAGAGCAGATCTTCACGCTCAAATGAATCTGCACCGAGTTGGAACTCGAACATGGGATTAGGGTGAGATAAGGATGACAGCGTTTACCACTTCCTTACCTCAGGTCTTTGGCCATTATAATAAATCCTGTCTACTTCATCATTTCACAGGATTCAATGCAGACTTATTTTTTCCACTGCAGTTCAACAGGGACATGAAACTGATTTCTCTTCCAGGAAGCATTGATAGACTCTGTCGTGAACATGAGCACTTGTAAAATGTTCATTTTTAAGGTTTTCATGCTCCACTCAGATTATTGCATGAAGACTTGGTGGAGAGAAAGAGCTGTTTACACAGCTTAACCTCTGACCATTAAACTGAGGTAAAGTCACTCAGACAGGGATTAACACGTTACCATGACAACTATGTAATGTTCAAAAGTCAATACTGCAGGAGAAGACGACGATCCACTTCCTGTTTGAAGCAGATCATCTCTTCAGATAGACGGTCTGAGACTACGGCCTACACACACTCTGCTGCTCTTACATAACAAACACACAGGATGGTAAAGTGATGCTGGAGGAAACAGAAACCGGAAATAAAAAGATGGGCGAAAGAGAAAGGAAGGAAAGGAAAGAAGACAGGAGGAAATGAAGGCAGGAAGGCAGGGGAGGGAAAGGAATATAGAAAGTAAGATAAGAGGAAGGAAAGGAGATGAACTGAGGGAAAAGAAAAAAGAAGAGATTAAGGTCAAATGAATTACAGAGATGAAGGGAAGAAAGGGGGGAAGGAAGGGAAGGAAATGCTGAGAAGAAGAGAGGATGAGAGGAAGGAAAGGGTGCAAGGAAAGTAAGAAAACAAGGAGATTAAAAGAGGAGTGTTAAGAGGGAAGGATGAGAGCAGGAAAGGAAAGAAGGACAGGAATGTAATGTAAAGCAGATGAGTAAAGAGGATGGGAAAGGAAAGGAAACGAGGACACAATGAAATAGAGCCCAAAGAGATGACTAGAAATGAATGCAAATGAAATTATAGGGGGAGGAAAGAGTGAACGATGATTAACAAGGAGACGAGGAAAGGAAAAGACAAGAGGAGAGATGGCAAGAGAAGTAAAGAAACGAAAGGAGAGCCAAGGGATAGAAATGGATGAGTGGGAAGAGAGGAAGGGAGGCAAGGAGGAGATGAGGATATTAGGGGAGGATGACGGGTGATGACAGGTGAGGAAAGGTTCCACTGGAGGGAAGGAGATGAAGAGGAAAGGAAAGTAAAAAGGTAAAGTGAAAAGGTAAAGTGTAAAAAATGTAATTACGACTTTTAAAGTGAGAAATCGACAGCAAGTAACCAACACGCGCACGCACACACACACACACACACGCACACACACACACACACCAATGCAACATTAACAAACACACACTCTCAAATGTAAAACGATGCAGAGAGACTCACCCAGAAGATCACTCACTCGTTCTCCATGATGATAAACTGAAAAGAAAAAAAGGGACTGATGAAGAGAAGGAGAGGAAGAGATGATGAAAGAAGGGAGAAAAGAAGAGGGAGAAGAAGAAGAAGGAAGGAGAGGTGTATCTGGAGACGAAAAAAGAGAGGAAAGAAGAGAGAGGGAGAGAGAGATGGAGAGAGAGAGGGAGAGGCAGGATGAGTGGAAGGCTGGTCGCTTTCAGCCCACACACTGCTAGCATGACACACACTCTCCGTGTACAACAGTGTGTGTGCGCGTGTGCACGTGTGAGTGCGCACGTTGTCTCCCACTTCAATGCGTGGGTTAGAAAACACACCTCTCTCTCTCTCTCTTCCTCCCTCTCTCGCTCACAGTGATGGAGAGAGAGAGAGAGAGAGAGGGGGTAAGCAGCGGGGGCGTGGAGGAGCGGCCCCGTCGTCATGGCAACGATGCAATAGAAAAAAAAATGAGTGAAGAAATGGCTGCAGAATCCATCATCTTCATCAGTAGCAGGCGACGAGGACGATGGACGACAGGAGGGAATAAAAACTGATATTTCTACATGTGATTTGAGAAAAGTGTGAAGTGCCACACGTGGCAGCAGTCACATGACTCACACGTGACGTCCTCTCACCTGTGTGCTCCCCCTGAAGACTGTGTCTCTGAACCTCATCTCAGGAGCGTGTTTCTGATGACGGAGGCTCAGCTGGACCAGACACCAGACGTGACTTCTGCTTCCTTGAGGTAGACTTTGAATCTGATCCAACAAGCTGTAATTCGCTGAAGACAAACGAAATGTGTCCGTCACGTTTACCACAGGATAAACTTTCATGGCTTAATTGTTATTTTCCCTCAAGGACTCGAGCTCGTGTTCTCGTCACGATCACAACAAACCATTCCGCAGTTATTCATGTGGTTTGAAGCCGTTTGTCTGAGCTGTCTCCTCATCTGTCTGACGGATGAAGCATCAGCAGCTACTAAACTTCTCATCTCTTCATCTCTGGCTTCTTCCTCTTCTTCTTCTCTAGAAATCTGCTGCAGAAAACAAAGTGAAAGTTGAGTAAATGTTACTTTAGAGTTATGTGTTTTTACTACATTAATACTACAACACATGTATCAGAAAACTGCAGTTAACAGTTGGTTAAATATACTAATTTAAACTGTATTATCACATCTCTTTCATTAATTAACCACCAGACATGATCTGACCTGCCAGGCAGCAGCATCTGCTAAAAATGACTCATTTAAGTTTAAATATGAAAATGACATTAACGTCCAACAAGTCACCATAAAGTTTTTAATGCTGAAGTCAGTACTGTCACATATAAACCATAGAAATAAATCAGCTGTGGTTCTGCAGGCTCCTGATGCAGAGATACAGCGCCCCCTGCTGGACTGGAGCAGCCTGTACTTTCTATATTTCCTCACAGTGGAGTACTCAGAGGTACTTTAATCTTCGCCTTCAGTAATGACATTATCAGTTTTAGACATACTACAGAAACGTCCTGGTACAGATACTAGTTACAGGTAATACTGGGTATAATGGTCGTAGTGGTCCCTCTCAGAAAGCAACAAATGACCTGAGCCATTGCACAGTTTGGAGGCCAGTATCAAACTTCTCATGAAATTAAGTACTTGTACTTTACCTTCTACAACTGATTGAAACTACAAAGGTTCATTTTTCAGCTCTGAACGGCTGAACACCAGCTGATGACTGATGTCTAGTTCCCACGGCAACCACCCACCTGAGCGAGATTAGAAACCTGTTTAGCATGTGTATGTGAGGTGTGCTCAGGTGGTGCAGCTGCACCACTCGCTTTTCTTCATCAACACATTTTAGTCAAAGCGGAGACATGACGTGAATTTATTTCTATCCACATTTTGGTTGGTCAGTCAAACCTCCACACGTTCTGATGTGAAGCTTCTTTTTGTCTCCGGACCTGTGGGTCCGTTACTTCGGCCTGAACCAGTGAACCACTTTGTAGACTTGGTTCCATCTGTTGCTTTCACACACACACAAAGTCCCAGGTAAACCAGACGAGCCTCCTGGGAACAGACTCTCTGCTCATTGTTGAAGGAGGAAGATGCACTTCTGTACTTAAATCCTCTACGACCACAAATTAGCCTGTGGCTCAAAGAAACATCAAACTGTGGGAAAGCCAGTGGCGCCGTCGTGCACATCAGGTTTCATGACGGAGCAGAAACAGTCACAGGAAGTTTGTTCCCGTCTTCCACCCTCCGGTCGGCACAAAGTCGAACTGTAAAAAATCATATCTGACAGAGAGCGATAACTGAAAGACACGAATCCGATTACGAGGACACAAAAAAAACACGTCGCTGTACTGGGGAGAAATCCAGGAGTCTTCATTCGATTTCTCAGACACGATCAGAATTATTTGTGAGCAACAAACACCACCAGATTGATTCAGTCTTTTCTGTGCGTCTGCGTCAGCTGTTCAAGCTACGGAAACACAAACTGTTCTTTGTTTGACTTGTTTTATTAGAAAAACCACCTGCTGCTGTTTTCACATTTATATCACAGGAATGAGAAGAAAGTGAGAAGTTAGTCGACCATCCTACCTCTTCTATACTCGCTGCTCTGACTACTGTGCTGTCACTTCTGGATTTAACAGCCTAGCATCGTCACATCTGCTTTGTACAATACGCGTGTTTGTTTAAGTCTCTTTCTGTGCCTTCAGTAAAAGATCCATGTACGCTCCAGTCACCAGACTCTCCTTTGATACGCCCAGTTGCTCCATCAGCCCCTCGGCCACCTGAGAATGAGAAGAAATGGCTGCAGAGTCACTTTAACGTCTCGGGTCAAACGAAACTAAACGTGATGTTTTAAGGAAAGTGTGAATCTCCACTGTGCTTCCAACATAAAAAACCCACCTGCTGTCCTTCTTCAACCGTCTGCTCTGGTCCCATCACCACCTACACACACACACACACACACACACACACACACACACACACACACACACACACACACACACACACACACACACA
>JAUMTR010000015.1:12628092-12672683 GCA_032270685.1 Microctenopoma stevenorrisi
TTAAGACGGGGGCCGCAAATTACGGTCTCGGGGGCCGCAGATGGCCCGCGGGCCGCGAGTCTGAGACCCCTGCTTTAGACCAACAGTCCCAAGGGTTTATTAGTCCGTAATAATCTGTGGTATAGAGACAGTCTATGTCATAGACTCTATGGCGTGTGATCTGCCCCAGACTTTAACATCTTCTCGGTAACTCCCTTCTGAACCTCTGAAACCTTGGGATCCTTTAAAGGCCTTACATTACTCTCACACTCTTTCTGCAAAGTGCCTCAGACCATGCTGAGATGCTGCAGGTTATTACCAACACCCGGGCTCCCTTTAAAATCAACAATCTTCTAACTATCTGGAACATCCTTAAACCAGTAGAGGTTTCTAACTCCTTGGACTCTCTGAAAACACCAGGAAGTACAGTATGTATCACCTGGATACTACCAACCACAGGTAACTTACAGGTTACTGGCTTAAAAAAACAGCACCTGCTGAGGTAGAAAGAGAAAACCGGCTGATCCAGTAAGTTCTGCGCCATCATGTTGTCGAAAACAGGATTTCCAAGGATCTCTGCAAGCGCTGGGTATCCCATCCCCAGAACGCCGTCGAACCTCGCCATTACAAACGTAGCACCGGGCTCGTAGACCGACTCCCCAAACTCTTGTTTCAAAGCAGTCAGACCCGCAACCTGGAAAGGAGGACGCCAGATTACTGAACCCAGAAACAAATGGTTTCATTGTAAGAAGCAGACAACGATTCCTGAACATGCACACTGTGGTTCAGTGAGGGATGTGCGCTACAAACGGCCCTAAATCTAGTGGCTCTGCACATACTGTGTCTTAAATACAGTGTGTAATTCTGACTCTGTGATGCGTTTTTAGAATAGAACAGACCTTCAGCGTGTCACTGGCCATGATTCCCAGCAGATTCCCGGATCCGTAGTGAATCCCAAACATCCGGCCATCATGATGAAATGAGGTTGACTCGAAGGCCCTGAAATGCCTGTGTGAAGCTGTAAACACACGGAGACAGAGGGACCTTGAACTTATCAGTCAGCAACACGCTGAATGAATGTCAGCTCGTCCTGACCCAGAAACACAGATTCAAACTCCAACCCGTACGTGACTGCAGTGTGACATGTGGTGTGTTGTGGTACCGCAGGCCTGGCTGACGCAGTAAGACGATGGCACCCAGAGGTCTGCGGAGCCGGTGTCAAAAATCACAGAGAAGTTCTGCATCGGAGTCCCCAAGCTGATCTCACCATAATACTGGGCCTGACACACAACACAGACACACACGATGCACTTTTCCTTATCTGCAGCAAGTCATTCAAGCTCGTCCTCACGACAAGGTATCACGAAAATATTTTAGTATTGTATGTTTGTCAAAATGATGAAACACTGACTGAAACAATCATATTCATATCTAATTTTAATATAAATCCACTTGCAGTCTGACAAGCTAAACCCAGGTAGGTTGAAGGGGGGTTAGTGCATTGCTCAGGAGAACATCTGTGGCAGATTTGAACCAGCAACCTGTCAGGGTTGTGATCTTACGTCCATAAAGTTGTAGATTTTCTCGCTGGAGCGGCCGAGCCTCAGCGACGTCGTGCCTGGCGGGAAACATTGAGCGTAGCGTCGGTTAAACATGTCGGGATGGTGATGCTTCACAAACGCCTCCAGCATGCCGTCGGCTCGCAGCTGAGCACGGATCGAACGCACCCGTCTCAGAGGGATCCTGGTGGGGGGGGGTGTCAGTGTTTAGTCTAAACACTAAGCTAATAAGCTCTTGGTAGTTGTTTCACTGTAACTGTACAGACTTAAAAAGATCAGGGGCCACCAAGAAAATTCAGTTGTAACTTTTTCTCATTTAGTCATTTTTTTTAACACTAGAACTCAAAAAATATTTCATGATGGCCTTAATCTTCTTCCAAACATTCCTCTACATCTTTCCAAAAGTTAAAAACACATTATTAAATATTGGTGATTGTAAAACAAATGTTCCAATATTAGAATTTTACCTAAAATTAAATCTCCACTAACAGCATCTTCTCTCAAAAGTCTCTTGAGCACTTTTAACTCACAGCTTCAGATCTATGAAAAATAATACCAAGCCGAAATCTACAGTTTTATTTGGCTCAGTTGAGTCCCTCTGCAGGAACCTCCAGCAGGTGTAAGACATTCAACGGGTTTTTTACCTGACTAAGGCCGAACTCATCCATGTCCAAAACACCAGAACCACGAGCAGCAGCCGCCACATGACTGTGTGCGAGTCTGTCAGACAGCGAGCAGTTTATCAGAGCACATTCCTGCTCTGATTGGACCGGAGGCTCTGGTCACACTCAGAGAAACCCAATCACCCGCATTTGTGTGCTGATAAATACACAATGCTCAGTACTGTAGTATCACTAAGCACGTTTACATGTTAAATACATACTTTGGAGCTAAAATATTTTAGCTTTAGTAAGAATCAGCATCAGCAAAGATGTAAAAAATGACAAAGCTTCCACCTGAGGAGGAACAAAATGGAACAATGAAGTACTTTAAAGTAAAAGTACTACTTGTGTTGTCTCAAACTATAATTAATGAGACGATATAAACATTTAAACACAGATGTATCATAAGAAACATGATTGATCAGAAACATCCTCACGTGTTGGATTCACATAGAGAAGTAAAATTATACTTAAATACATGAAGTTCTATTTAATAAACTCAGTTCCACGTTCTCTGTGTAAAACTGCACCAGCTTCTTCACCAGTGTCTGAATCCTTGTTAAAACCCATGAGATAAAACACTTGTGCAAGTTTTTCCTCTTGTTGACTTGTAAAGGTTTGACTCTGTGTTTTAGTGATTGATTAACTGATCCGAGGTCTCTGTGACTCTGACCTGATGAAACAGCACAACAACACTAAACCACAATGAACTGACAAGAGAAACATTTTAATGTTTCCAGCAGTTTACAGAGTTAAATCTGAATTTTAAAGACCTTCAGAAACATGTCAATTAATGCTAGCACATAATGAGATAAACCCATGCTATGCTAAGTCAAACTAGCACGGTAATGTTAGTGTGTGCTAACAAACTGTTAGCCTGTTAGCTGAAACACACATTTACCTTTACAGTACAGTGTGTAAACCGTATGCAGGCAGGTTTCTAAAAAGCCGTGAAATGAGAGAACAGAGCTACAGGTGGGGGTTGGTTCATTTATTTCAGTAAACAAAACAAACGTCAAAAGTTTCTTTGTGAGCGACACCGGCAACAAGCGGCTAACATTAGCCTAACGAGCAGCAGCTAGTGCTAGCGGCAGCGTCACCATTTGCATTGGCGAGCTTGCCTGATCCGTGTTACCACAGTGGGACTTAAAAAAGACATTCCTTTAATCTGAACTACACAGAGGTGATAAATAACTAAGTTGATCCCTCCCTGGTTCGTCTTCATCCTCCTCTTCCTCTAGCAGGGGTGGTGGTCGGGGACTCTCTTCCTGCAACAAATTAACAGTCGGGTGAACAAACATTCAACAACAGTGACGAGAGCCAAAAAAAGGCACCGCTGCACCCCCCACTATCTCCAACTAGGAAAGTGTCACATCAGTGACCAGCATCAGTCCTACAACCTTAATGTCAAAATTATTGTGGGACAAAAAGAAACCATATCTTTAAGGGGTGCATTATCTGTCTAGTGTGCTCTAAAATGCTCATAAAGAAATAATCTTCTCCTCTTATTGTGATTGTCTCTGTCCAAGACACACATATTGGATCTAGATTCTGTTATTATAACACTGGCTGTTTTTCTGTTCATGTTTTGTGTGTTTAAAGCGATTAAATGCACATTAAAATAAATTTCTCGAACATGGATGATAATTCGACATGTGTCTTTGTTTACTCGTGTTTATTGCGATTGGTTGTGTACATCAGCAGGCTGAACTGACCTTGGTGCAGCTTTGATGATGTCGTCGACCCTCAGGATCATCTCCGCGGCCTCGGACGCGCTCAGCAGCACCTGGCGCTTCACCTGGAAGGACTCCGTGATCCCCAGCTCCGCCATGTTGCCCACTGTGCCCTCAGACATGTCTGCAGGGCAGCAAACACAAACAGTCTGTTATGATGATGATGTTATGTCAAGTTTTATTTTAACGCTGACGACTGGAAGCCTACGTAAATTCAAACATGGTCCACAATCTCAGACCTAAAATCAACGGACTTCACCTGAGCACAGTGAACACGTTTGTGCTTTTTAGTTTTCCTTGTAATTCGAGGACCTCAGAACTGGACCAGTGGAACCAGATGGAAGCCTCAACATTCGTTTTGATTCATTTCAATTTCCTGTGTCGCGGTAACTTACTCAGTCCAAATGTTGTCTTTTTCTCCTGGTGTGCAGCTCTCAGTTGAGCCACCAGGTCGGCGCTGTCGTAGCCGGCGTTGTCAGCGATGATGGTCGGCAGCTGGACGTGGAAACAGGAAAAAAAGCTGTGATTAAATGTACAAATCTGACTGTTGTTCTACAGACTGACTGGTTCCTGTCAGCGTGGTAGGTGGATCAAGGAAGCTGGAGAAGGTGAATTTATCCGTCCTGCCTTCATGTTACTGGGTTAATAATAAGATTTTTGGACCATACCATCCTCAGAGCCTTGGCGAATGACTCCATGGCGACCGCCTCCTTCCCTGGCGTCCTGTTGGCCAGATCAGTCACCACTTTGGCCATTAGCATCTCAGAGCAGCCTGATGGAGATGAGTCACACGTGGGGGGGATGTTAGTGCCACCAGCCAAGGTTCAGAACCTTTTTAGAACTTCAAACTTCTGATTTTACTTTTAGAGGTGCAGCATCTCTACAAACAAGTTAATGAACAACTTCTGTGGCAGCGTGTGTGTACCTCCTCCGTAGACGGTGCGCGGCTCTTTCACAGTCTGAGCCAACACACACAGGGCATCGTGCAGCGAACGCTCAGCCTCGTCCAGAATCTGCTGGGTGGCTCCTCGCAGAATGATGGTGCACGCCTCGCCTGAGGAGGGGAGGACGGAGGTTAAAAGGAGATCGAGCTGCTGACTATCACACGTGATACGACTGTGCGGGTTTGTGTCCGTACCCATGGCGACGCCTGAGAAGTGGATCAGCATGTCTTCTCCAATCATCACCTCCTCGATCAGCTTGCAGTGACCGAGCTTCACCAGCTCAGGGTGTTCAAATGTGGAGGTGATCTCACCACCTGAAAAAAACACTCGGTCTTATAAACGAACTCATCACCATGGAAACGGAAATCTTCGTGTACCTACCAGTCACCAGAGCGAGACGCTCGACTCCAGCGAAGTCTGCGTGTTCGATGGCCATGACTCCGGCCTGAGCAAACAGCTGCTCCGGGTAATTATAGATCAACTGTCTGTGGAAGGAGAAACAGTTTGAGTGAACAGCTGCGCCCCCCAGAGGCCTGTCTAGACACCTGCAGCAGAAAATATGACTGAAACTATTAATTAATTAATTATTAAAGTGAGCAGCTGATGCTTCACCGTTATTTAATTTGTATCTGAGCTCAGCCAATGTTTAAACCCTGTTAAGAGAACGTGAAATGTGTCGGCACCTGTTGATGAAGCAGTTGATCCCGTGCTTCAGGATGCGGTCGACTTTCTCCTTCATCTTCTCTTTCTCTGCCTGTTCGATCTCTGCGACCTTCGCTGTCGAGTCAACTCGAACCCTGGAGCCGAAGATCTGACACACACATGCGCGCGTTGTAAAAGTGTTTACGCAAAACGAGCTGCAGCAGCATGTGATGAATCAAACCAACAGTTTGAGGACGAGCTGTGTCCTTCTACCTTGATCTTGTCTGTGTCCATGCCGGTGTTGGCGATCAGGATGTTGGCGTTCTCCAGCCTCTTCGGTTGGTTCACACCGATCTTCTTGTCCAACAGGAAACCTGTAAAAATCCAGAACACACATCAGCCAATGAGAAACAAGAGACCTGTCTGTGGAGTGGAGGGGGGGTGCAGCAGTTATAGTGTCTCCATGACGTCACCTTCGTCCAGATAGGAGTCTGTGAGGCTTCCTCCCAGCTTCTTGATGACATGAATGGCCTCCAGGTTTCCAGAGCCCTTCAGCCTCATCACAGCGTTGACGGCCAGCTGGGCGAAGTGGTCTTTGTGGTGAGTCAGCAGTTTGGACGACAGCGTGGTCCGGGCGATGTTCAGCAGGTCCTCCTGGAAACGAGTGTCGTCGTTGCTATAGAGTCAGAGAGGACGACAGACGATGTGAATATCGTCCCGGAGACATCAATGGCTCTGCTAGAGATCAGCTCCAGCCTCACCTGTGGTCCACAGCAACCTCTCTCAGAGCATCTCTGGCCGCCTGAGTTGCCTTCCTCCACCCGGAGATGATGGTCTGTGGGTGAATCTTCTTAGCGATCAGCAGCTCGGCCTCCTGCAACAACAACGGCGTCGTGTAAAGAGCAGCTGCACGAACCAGACGAGTCTGTGTGAGGACTCACAGCTTATTTGAAATGCTAAGGAGTTGAGCAGTTACCCTCAGCAGCTCTGCAGCCAGCACAGTGACGGAAGTCGTGCCGTCTCCAACTTCATCATCCTGAACCTTTGACATGTCTGAAAACACAAACGGAATCAAACCGTGACGCCGGAGCCTCTGCAATGTGCACCGAGTTCAGTTAAGAACTAAGGAAAGTCTGACAGAAAACCAGTAGAGACGACACTGAGCAAAAGAAAAGATTCTAAATGAGTGAAGAAAGATTTTTAACAGTTTGTCCAACTACACGTGACCAGTGCTGCCAGTTTAACCAGCTTTACTTACCAACGAGGACTTTGGCAGCAGGGTTGTCAACTCCGATGGCCTTCAGGATGGTCGCCCCGTCGTTGGTTACCGTTACCATAGCACCCTTTCCCCCACCCAGTAAGATCTTATCCTGCAGAGAATAAAAGTAAAACCATTTCTGTGTTTAGGTTTTTAATATAATCTTTGTTGTTCTTTACTATTCACCAAATATTAGGCTGATGAACCAGACGTTTGGCTGCATGTTGCTGTAAACGTAACTTGAAGGTGACCTGGTTGATGCTCTGCTACGGCTCACAGAACGTTAACGAGCATCATCTCCAGCCCTGAGACAGAGGACTCATCCTGCTCATTTAATAACATCAACGGGACGTTTCTTTGACTTTGGAATATTTAAACTGGTCAGCCATGTTTGTAGATAATAACACCTGAGTTTGTTTACATCATCACACATGTCACCGTCTTTGCTCATGTTGTATTATAACAGAACCCATATCTTTACAGAGGTCAAGAATGAAACCTGGCTTTAGTAACATAAAACTGAACATCAGAAAACGAATACAGAGGCGAGACAGGGGGAAGTTTAACTGAGTTTGCAGCTTCACACCACTATTGGACATAAGATTCAACTAGGAAAAAAAGCAAACCAAGTAATCCAAAAATTACTAGTGCGTTATGAAAGGACGTACCATCCCCTTTGGTCCTAGAGTGCTCTTCACCAGATCTCCGATAGCGATGGCACCCACGAACGAGGACTGCAGAGAAAACAGAAAAAGTGTTTTAATTATACAGACAAAGATTTAAGTCTAAATTAAAAAGCTGAACCATAAAAAAACAACCCACCAGTCGTGCAGTCTCTGCTCTCTCTTCATCAGCTCCATGTTTGAAGATATTGACAGGGGCCATCGATAAGGACGCCTTCATAGAAACACAAAATCAAGACATTTTTTAATTTACTGTTTACTGTTAATCTACTATTTACAACCAACTTATTAATTTGTTTCCTTGGTGTTATTGTGTTGCCTTCTGTACCTTCTGTTTTACGTTTTATTTTTGTTGACCCATTGAAAATTACATGAATATTATAAAATATTTATTTCATAGCAGTCCAATGTTGAAAACTGCGATGATTTTATTGCGTGTGTAGGACATAATTTATTCCGAGCAGCACTTGAAAGCAGCGCCCCGCCCCTGACATCCTAGAAACCGCTAGAAGCTTTCAGGCTAACTATACAAAAAACGTAAAAAACAACAAAAACCTGTAAATAGACGAGGCACTAGTTAATGTGGGATGGCGAAAATTAGGTTTAGCGATGCTTCTCTCAGTTTGTGTTTAATTTCGATGGATTAAAGTTCACGATCGCTGATTTGTTCCTGTCTGACAGTCACAAAGCTCTGATGACAAGCTAAGGTGCCATGCTAACGGGCTAGCTTAGAAGAATGAGAACAAACAGTGCCCAAACTGAGATGGCTACTTCCATCTTTAGCTTTTAACAGTTATTTCCACAGACGTCTGGTCCTGGAGAGGCGACAACACCACGAGATATTGGTCATGTGTTTGAAACAGCTGCAATGAAGCTGCTAGCATAAAGTTAGCGGTTAGCGCATTCATGACGCCCATGTGCTTGTTCGCCGGTCAGCACTGCTAGCAGAGAGCTAAACAGGCGCTACAAACAACACAAAGGCCAGTTTTACTTATGTGCATTAAAATCGCTGTTTCAGAACGGACGCGCGTAACGTTAAACCTTTATATCGATATAGAAAATATATAATCTGAGTAAAAGCTCACCATGATGTCTGTGATTCAGGGATGCAGCTGCGCACGCACACAGAAGAAGGACTGACCGGCGGCGTGACGTAGATACGTAATAGCGTAATGCTGCATTAATGGCAGATCATGGAAAACTCATTTTTCTTTACAACATGATCGGGGTTTTTAAAAAAATACATTGTGCAAGTCATTGCCCAATAACTTAACTCCAAGTTAAAGTACTAAAGTACAAAAGTAAAGGTACTCCACTAAGAAATGTAAATGTATTTTATTAATATTCTATGAATCATAGACTAACATTGTTAGGTTTTTACAGCCATATACTGTGTGGACGGTATTACATATCATTACTTACAAGCTTGCTACATTTCAAATGTGGTCATAGGGATATTTTTAAATGTAATTTAAATTGCTTTGGAGATTATATCTATAAATTAACAAGTTATAGCTCAGTGGGTAGAGAAGCCATCGTCAAACTCAAGGATCCATTCAATTCCCAATCCCACGAAGGGTACATATCTCAAGACATAAAAAGCTCACAGTGCCGACATGTAGTGTCTGGCAGCTGTAGAACTATTTCCCTCCACTTCAACAACCAATTCACAAACAGAACATTTAGTCAGTAGACATATAAAACCTGTGGGAGAGCTCTACACAGCAGAGAAATGGAGGAAAATATGGCAAAGTTATTTTAGAACATACATGTGAGATTTGGAAAGAGGCCTTGGACCAGACTGTGGTCAGTCGTTCGTGTGAAAACATGAGTGTTTCTGGATACTCTGAAGTATTAAAAGTGTCCAGTGGTTCAGACTGGACTGCGTTAACACGAGAACATTGAAATGTCAAATCAAAGTTCTTGTTGTGGGAGTGTTTCCCACAGATTTCCCACGATGAGCCTCCCCCTCATCTCCTCTGGTGCCCCCCGCGCCGCCTGCCTCTGTGACTTATGGCCTGCACAGGAAGACAGTAGATGTGCATCGGGAACATCCTGAAGTAGCTGCTGACCCAGGGCCTGTTGGAGATGACAGAGCAGTTTTGAGGTAGGTGAAGGATGTGGGGCAGGTCAATCAGGTTCACAGCGGTGTGTGTGAGTGTTGTCGTACTTTGTTACCCGCTGGCTGAGACTCAGGTGAAGAAGGTTTTGCAGCAGCAGTTTGTTCTTCTTTTGACGGAGGGATTCAGCTTCCTGCTGCTGCTCCACGTCCTCACGAAGCTCTGCCTCGATGCGGCTAAGCTGAAGGTCACACAGCGGAGCACATGTAGTCTGTTCGGTTTACTGCATGTTACATGTTAATCCATTAATTTGCTGGGAGTGATCCTGTTCTGACCTCGTGCAGCAGGCTCCTGTTGTCACACACACCTGGTTTACCTGCTCCACCTGTCTGCTGCTGCACGGTCGGAGGCAGGAAACAAGCACTGACAGAGAGAGAGAGAGAGTGATAAGTTCATATTTCACTTGTAACCATGTCGAGCAGAATCTGTGTGATGAGTGACACACACACACACACACACACACACACACACGCACACACACACACACACACACCAATCTTCCATGTAAACCAGTTTCCATTCAGATTTGTTTACAGTCGGGTCTGATCACAGTAACGTATCCCTCTGCTAAGGTCGTGCTTTGGTGGAGAGTATCACACACACACACACACACACACACACACACACACACACACACACACACTGTTATCAGATTGTTATCAGGGTGAGTTTCCAGTTTCGCTCTGATAGCTGCTGTGTTTCCACGGTTGAAGCGAGAAGAGTGTTCATGTTGAATTCAGACACATCAGCTGTGAATCAGCTGTGAATCAGCTGGGCCCTGTGACAGCTGACACCGTTCACCATCACGAGTATACATGTGAAGCGCATCAAAGACAGAGGTAAACACTGTGCAGACTAATCACACTGGTTTGAGTGGCAGCTTCACCTGAATCCTATAATAAATATTTGATCCCTTACTCCTCCTTAAATGCTGGAAAGAGGACCCAGCTGATGGTTCATAACCAGGAGCTGCAGCACAGATTTGACCTGGTTTGTTTTAGGTCAGGTGGGGGTGATCAAGCACAGACACGGAGAAGAGCTAACAAGTGAAGACAGCATGTCCAGAAGAACTCTGAAGAGCCGATGAATGCAGAAGACAAAAGAGAGGAGAGATGGAGCAGAGGATCAGAAAGGAGAAAGTGAGAGCTAGTAGGAAGGAGGTGAAGTCTGGAAAGAGGTGTGGAAATGTCGAGCAGAGAGGGACAGACCATGTTGATCAGTATGGAGACAAAGTCAGAGAGACAAGGTGGAGATGGTTTGGAAGTGTGCAGAGGAGGAGCAGTGAATATGTTGGACAAAGGATGCTGAGGGTGTCTCCAAAAAGGTTTTATCCAGAGCAACTGGACTTGTTTGGTTTCTTATCAACGTTTCACCCTCCGTTCCAGAGGACTTTCTCGAGAAAGATAACCATGACTTGGATGACTGAGAACCTTCACAGATGCTGAGGGTGGAGCTGCAGGCAGGAGGAGAAGAGGAGGAGCTCAGAGGAGATTCATGGACGTAGTAAAGGAGGACGTGTGTAACAGAGCAGGACGTAGGGACAGAGTGAGACGGAGGAGATGATCCACCGCGAAGAAGTTTTCTTTGGAGTTGGAGTGTGGAGTTGTTTCTTCATGAGTACAACTGCACCTCCAAAGCTCGGTGCCAGAACTTACACATTGTTCGGATCTATGAACAACTAGATGCAGACATTTGAGGAGAACAACAGTCAAACTATTAAGGATTAACAGCAGCAAGTAGGTGATTGTCGTCTGCATGAAAGCTGAGTTAAATATCATCTGTGGACGAAGAGAGAACATGCAGAACCTGGAGGCGGGACCGGAGTAGAAAACAGGACCAACAGGGATCCGCAAAAAGCCAAACAAGAGTCCAGTGTCCAGAAGAACAGGCGGAAAACCAACAAAAGATCGGGATGGATGACTGAAAACAGAACACCAGGAACACGAGGAACTTCCAAACTCTGAGTGATCTGGAAAGTTCCTCTCATGTAACTCAGGGGACCAAGGTTTCAGCCAATCAGCCGTCTCGTTACCTGGGCTCCCTGCTGTCCGACTCCTCTTTGATCTGAGAGAGATGCCGAGCTCCCATCCGGGCCTGCAGCACACAAACAAACCCAGAGGATAGAGTGTCAGTTAATTACACGTTGTGAGAGTGAAGACCGAGAGGACGTCTGTTACCGTGGTGACAGGAGACGTCCATCTGTCATGTCAGTGAGCAGACAGACGACACAGCGGCAGCTGAGAGCTGAGTAGAGATTAGTTACCTGTGTCTGCTCGGGGACGTTACGCCTGGTTTTTGTTTAGTTTGGATTAACAATTCACGTCAGAGATCCTTAAATGAAAAATGTATGCGAAGACAAAAAATGTCCTTCAGCCGCTCTCAGGTAAACGAGGAGCGAAGCTGTGGGAAGTTCTACGCGGAGCTCTGCCGTCCTGTCCTGTGCTCTCTGTGGTCATTTTAAGAGACTAACATGACACAAGGCGGCCTGGTCGCTCAGTGCAGAAGGTCGCAGGTTAGAAACCGAGTCCATCCCCTACCAGGTGTGTCTCTGAGCCAGACACAGCGCTGGCTCCCTGTAAGTCGCACAAGCTCAGAAATCATATCGTAACAGACATCAAAGCGTTTGTTAACAGATCTCAGTTCAGTGTGTGGAGAGGACGAGGACAGAAAGACAAGGAGGACATGTCCAAACTGTCCTCTGTGAGAGACCTGTGAAAGTCTGTTCAGCGTCTGGCAGCTTCCATGGTCCAAAGAAGACTGATCAGGAACCAAGAAACCACGAACCCTAACCCTAACCCTTTCTACTCCAGCGTCTTAGTGGCTGCATGATTTAGCACAGGACTGTAAACGCACTCGACAAGCGTTAGTTTTCATAGAGAGGTCAGACGTCTTGCATTTTACAGCTGGATTCCTGTGCAATAAAGATTTTCTCAGGAAATAATACTGACACTTTAGACACAATACAAACACTTCACAGCCACTGAATGACACGTTATAATGAACCCATTCATTGTTGTCATTGTTTTTTCTATACTCACAATGAGCTGAGCGTCCATCTCTCTGTGTTTGTGTGGGTTTAGTTTCTGTCCCCTGCAACTTTACCTCTCTGTGTGCAGCCGAGACGATTGTCTTAGACACCTCATTAGGTTGGTGTTTCTGTTGCACCTCCTCCACCTGAATTAGTCATCAGTGCGTGTTCGTCTCCGGCCGACAGAGTTCGTATGTTGGAAATACAGATAGAGATGATTCATCATCTCTATCTGTATCATCTATACAGATAAAGATGATTTA
This sequence comes from Microctenopoma stevenorrisi, assembly GCA_032270685.1. Lineage (NCBI taxonomy): Eukaryota > Metazoa > Chordata > Actinopteri > Anabantiformes > Anabantidae > Microctenopoma > Microctenopoma stevenorrisi. Next base: position 12,640,964 of record JAUMTR010000015.1, read on the forward strand.
ATACTTTCTAAAAAAACATGTTTTTATTTTGTCATTTTCATCAGCTACGTGTTTCTAGTTCTGTTTAGGCAAATCGAGAAATTAACAAAAAAGCTAAGTATGAAACTTCAAACACAAGTATTAAAAATTTGAATTTATTGAAACACTATGTTGAAAATCAAACAGAGAAACAAAAGGAAATTGCACAGTGTGGAGACAGAGACCAGGTCCCACAGCCTCACAGGGACTCAGATAAAAGCCCATCCCTGCAAGTTAACAGTGTTTAAATGACTAGTTTACGTTTTAATCAAGAAACGGATTTTTAACATTTCACATAAATCAGAGCAGTTAGGATTCAACCACATTTAGTTCAGCTTATATCTCAACTGCTTCATATCTAAGTGAGGAAAAAAAAGATATGAATATTAGGAATATTTGTCAATAACTGATGTGACCCAAGAGACAGAGTCAAAGGTGATTAAAGAGGTTTTAATATGAATTAGACCAAAACCAAAAACAGCAGTAACAATACAGAGCAAAAGAAAAATCAACAGGTGGAGGACAGAACAAAACCAGAGACGAGGAGGGATGAAAAGACAAAGACAAACACCCAGGTATGTGAAGCGGAGCTGTCATTTTTATTTATTTACTTTTATTTAATGTAAATACATTTCTATGTATTTTGTAACTTATGATCAGAATTCAGATATGAAAAACGCAAACTTCCAGCTTATGATTTAATTTTCTTATTAAGCTTTTAAGATTCATTTTATATTAAACGTTGTGCAAATCAAACAACACAGATAAAATTCAGGTTTTGTTTTGAAATTGTTTGTAAGTCTCAAAGTTATATTGGAACTAAGAAATTGATATAGATGAGGCGTCTGCATGTGATACTCAAACATAATACCTAATTAATTAATAAAATGTATTAATTAATTAAATATTTAATTAATTAATAAAACCTATGACCAAAACATTTAGTGAGTTTTCAAATTTTAGAGCTTGTTTTTCTAGTTTTAAACCTGAATAATGCACATAAATCAATAAAACCTCCTGAAAATAAATCTTTGATGGTTGAATGAAGTTAATTATGGAATATTAATTTTTGTTATTAGGAATAAAAACAATAAACTACCGAAACTTTCTGATACTGTGTCTGATCTGATCAACTTCCAGTGAAGACCATAAAAAAAAGACTATAAAATATAAAACCACATTAGACGACTGCTCTAACGTTTATGATTGTCATCTTTAAGTCGGAAGAAAAGTATTAAGTAAATATTTAATATATTAAAATTAGTCATCAAAGGTTTCTCTATGAGTCTGTGCAGCGTCTGTAGAAGTGTAAGTAGTAGTCAGTGAAGAGCGCCCCCTCGAAGTTCTGGTCAGTACTGCAATCAGCTTGACCCTAGAGAGAGAGTCACGTAAGTGAAAAAGAAAAATTCTTTTATCTGTAAATACAAAAAATAATGGTTGTTGTGTGTTTTAGTTTCTCTTTACTAGATTAAGAAACTAAAATCATGTTAATGTTTGATTATTTTTGTTCGTGTCAATAAGTAAATACAATAAAATGACCAAACCAACTGAGCTCTATGGCAGAGGAGAATAACATGTCAGGATCTGGCGTAGTGAAGATTAATCCTCTATTATATTATTTAAATATAACTGTCTACAGTATAGTGGGTTTAGATTATGTTTGACAGTTTTGTGTGGTGTTCCCCAGGGTTCAATGTTGGGGCTCATTCTTTTCTGTTTGCTCCATCATCTAAAAACACTGCTGATGACATATCGTTCTACACATCTGCCTGTCCTCATCATCTCAGTCTAAAATCTCATTAATTAAATATAGGTAAAGGAGAGATTTGGATTTGATGTCAAATACCTAATAAATAAATAAATAATACATATAAAATAATAGTTAACTTACAGCTACTGTTGAGCGGAAGTGATAGGAGCTGTGGTACAGACGAGCTACATGCAGAGGCCACTCGTGTTCTCCCTGTAGACAGGGAACACACTAGTGAACTCTGAGCTTATCCAACAACAAATTCATAATAAAACGTCACCACATAAATACATCACGATGTGACGTTTTATAGGTTTTGAAAGACGTACCTGTGTGTTTGAAGGGTATCTACTGCTGGTTACGTCGCTTATGTCCAGCAGGGAGGTACAGGACACTGACTCATCGAAGCGGCACAGGTAGACCACCAGCAGCTCTGTGGAACTACACAGAGGTGTAAATGCTGAAACTTAAAGTGTGAGAAACTAAACAGCCCCTCAGAGGCGACGTCGTAGAGCGGACAGTGCTTACTTCATCTGCAGCGTGATTCTCATGTTGACTGGGACAAACTGGCTGATGGGAACTCTGTAGACGTATGTGTGTGGCCTGGAGGACACACAGTTAACTCACAAATCACCGTGTGATCCGATCATTTTAACTTGATGATACTGAGCATTTTGTTCCCATGTTTTCTTTTCACTTACCCACATTCGTCTCTTAGACAGTATTTCCTGTCAATGACCTGCTGGTTCTCTTTGATCGTGAACGTATGGATGGAGGTGTCCTTCCCTGGCAGAGACAGAGGAGGATAAAGTCAAATGCAGGTGGAAGGAAGGGGACAGGGCTGTAAGACCGTCCTGAGGTAACACTCACAGTCTCCGGTGCTTTTCAGCCTGTAATAAAGATGCTCTTTTCCGTCTGTAGAACAAAGAAACACAGAAACAGATGAACCGGTCGATACTGTGAGTGTATGTTCATGTATAAATAATACAGCATCATATTACCTGTAATATTGGTTTCTTGTGTAGTTTCAGTGGAGGTGATGTTGGAGACACTGCCACCAGCTGCTGAAGGACAACAGTGCACCTGGTCACAGTACAGCAGGTCACAGAAGTCCACCTCCGGAGGCCAGCGTCCAGGGCCACCGGTCGCTGGGACTGGAAACGACAAGTGAGATAAAATGACATATAGAAATAGAAATGTTTTATTATTTGGACATAGCTATTAATTATTGACACATTTCTTATTTTAACCTCAGCATTTACAGAATCTGAGTGATTCTAATATGACATGTCTGCAAGATCCATATTTTACTTCAACAAATGAAGTAACAAACTCATTCATACAGTAGCTGCTGTGTGTGTGTGTGTGTGTGTGTCACCTGTGCTGGTCAGAACCGTGGTCTGCACAGGTGCCACGCTGTCGTTGCTAAGAGACAACAAATACAAATCAGCAATAGAAAGCATACAGGTGTGTGTGTGTGTAATGATGATGACAAGTTATATGTGGCTGTCGTGTCTCTCGCAGGGTGTTTGTCACTTTGTTAAAGTGATTTTGTGAGTGTGTGATGTTGTGAGTGGATCACAGTGGTTCTGGGCAGTAGTTTGGGTCCAACTGGGGCTGTGTGTTCGCGGTACTACTCTTTTTCATAAAAAGGTATTATTAGGCAAAAAAGACTCGGTAGTTTACCTATTGTCAGGAAATCCCTCCAAACCTTCCTCCCTTAAATTCACCAGGTAGAGAGAAGTGATGAAGATGGCGCTGCACAAAGATACAGCGTGACCCAACTGTTTCAACATGTTTCTGATGCTGTTATGTGTTTTTCACATGGTCGCGCCTCACCAGACAGCCATGGTGGCCAGGAGAGTGAAGGCACTGGCCTGGAACACTTTACGCTGCAGACAGTGGCTGTAACTCCGACTCCAGCCCTCCGTCACTACCTTTTCAGTCTTACACGCGTCAGGACTCGACGTGGAGGACACGCTGCCGTGTTTACCAGGCTTCCTGTTGAGGAGGAGACGCTGATCAACAACCCTAACCCTCTAACCCTAACCCTAACCCATCTGTGAAAGCGAATGAATTGCTGGTGAAACGCACCCCGTCGAGCGCAGGCTTCCCGTCAGGCTCTTCAGCTTGGCCAGCCGCTGGTTCCACACCTCCAGCTCGTTGATCCGAGTCTCCAGGTTGTCTGTGAGCTTTGACAGCTGCTGCACTGCCCCAACGTTCTCCATGAAAATCTGCTCCTGCAGGTGGAGGCGTCAGACAAATACGCACACAGCATGGAGGAGTCGTGAAGCCAAAGTGTGAACTGACCTTGTCCACCATGAGGAAGTTATCGATCTTCTCTCCATCACAGCATGTGATGTCACCAACCTCCGTCACCGCCGACGGCAGCAGCTCCTTCACCTCCTGAGCTATAACGCCTGAACAATCATGTCAGAATCAGAACAGTCACAACGATCCCCAGCAACTGATGCACTGCTCCTGCAGTCACTACCTGTCTGGTGGATGTGGTCGATTCCCATGGTCGAAGCAAATTCGGGTTTGTAGTCAAACTCCACGATTCTCATCTGAGTGATTCTCTTCAGCTGCTGCTCAGAGTCGACCTGACAGGCAAAAATGGGGGGGGGGGGAAATGCTGAGTCAGCAAACCAAAGCGACGCCACTGCAGAGCCGACGCTGTCGCTGTCCCACCTCCTGTATCCTCTGCTTGGCGCGGAGGTCAGACGGCTGCATGATGGCGCCCATCACCTTGGCGTTGCCACAGACGACCAACGCCTCGTCAGGAGAGTCGGTGTTGATTCCCACCCGTCCTGAACACACCACGGCGTCCTGCCCCGCCCCGCGCTGCCACAGGGTGTCCCCGTCCATCTCAAACTGACCCGGGTTAGAAGCCTGTGGGGGGGACACAAAGACCCGTGTCTCCGTCTGAGCTTTCACCACAGGCTGATTCCGCTTGTTGGTTAATTGTCTGTTACCCTGACGATGAGTTTCTCAGACGCCAGCGCCGTGAGGATGAAGGTCTCCTGCTTCACTGCAGCGTACAGACCCACCACCATCTGAAAATATCTACACATGCAGGCACAGTCACATGGCGGCGCTCTGATCTGAAACCTCCCTACGCTGAACACACACTCACACACCTCTGCTCGGGGTTGGGTTTTCCTTTCTTCCTCATGTTGTTGGCTGTCGTCTCACTGAAGTGCAGCCGGCCAAGCGTCACCTTGGTGATTTTGCCCCCGGGCAGGCTGACTCTGGAGGTGAGGACACACATAACGCACAGCTGCGATCACGCGTCGGCTCAGGCCTGACCCGGACCCACGCCCCTCTGTGGACGTGCACCTACCTGACCGGATGAAGGGGCTTCTTGCTGCGGTCCGGCTGAGACTGCTCGATGGTCACCAGGTGGCTTGTAGCCTCCAGCTGTAAGAAATGTCTGGTTAATAAAGTGGGAGCACACGTCATATGTTTAATACGTTTCCTACGTTTTTCCTGGAAGCACCTTGACTCCGAACACTTCTAACAGGAAGTGGTCGACTTGCTGTGGCCCGCTGGGGGTTCGGACGTACTGCGGCTCTGCGGCTACGCCGATGTGAACAGTGACCTGAAAGTGGTTCTTCTTCTGGCAAACAAAAGCCTCATCGGCTGCAGAGTAGGTGAATCCTTTGTCTGTGTCGACGTAGTAGGCAGGTGGAGACCTGGGAAAACAGCAGCGTTCCTGCTCAGCCTGAGAAATCTCCAGCAGGGAGGACGCTCATGAACAATGTTCGTCTGGTTCCAGTACTCACTGTGTCTGGTAGTTGCCGTCGTACAGAGTGCTCCACTGCGCTCGGCTGTACGGTTCCCAAGACAGTAGCTGGTAGGGTCCCGTCGGTCCTGCTCCGCTCCTCAGAGCGCCGCCACCGCGGCTCTCATCACAGTCACTGCAGGACGGCTCCTCCTCAGATCTTCTCCTCTTCTTACTTCCTGGGGAACTGAGGCGGGACAACACAAAGCGACTCAGATCTGCTGCTGCAGTATGTGATGCTCCGTGTGATCAGAACCAGCACTGACAACAACAGTTTCACTCATCACTACTCAAAGTCCCAAAGAGTTGTGCTCACCAGGTGTATGGTGTGAGGGTGGAGCTCAGCAGGCAGGTGCTCATGTTTGGCACTAAACCTGGACCGGTGCAGGACCCACTGCCGCTCTTTGAGGGTGGAGAAGCAGGTGTGAGCGGGTTGTAGCGCTGTGGGCAGCTCTCTGGACTCAGACTGTGTTGAGGTGAGTGCTGCTGCAGGGGGGAGACGGGTGGTGCAGCATGTGCTGTCCTACATGTGTTAGTGAGGCCCAGAGTGCGGAGCTGATCTTGTGTCAGCGGGTCGGGCTTCACTGAGCTGGTGCCTCGCTCCGGAAAGCGGGCAGAGAACTGGAAAGCGTCCTGGGTCTGCTGGTTGGTCCAGTACGGGGACTTATAGCGGACATCTGTCAGTCAGAGACGTGCAGTGGTGTCATGCTTCACATCAGATTCCTCCCCCACAAAAAGGTTTTCATTTCAATAAATAACCTCCAGGTCAAAGTTAAGTACTTGTAGTAAACTGTTCTGTGAATAGTACCTGGTATCTGTGCAGGCGAACAGGCCTCTGAGCTTGAGTCAGGAGGAGAATCAGGGAGCATGCTGGGAAAAAAACACAGGAAACAGACACAAGATACAAGATTCATGCTGTGTGTACTCTGTGTACTGTGAGTTCTCTGTGTACTGTGTGTACGGTTGTATATTTTCTGTCGTTCCTCTGTACTGGACTCACAGCCTGATCACCAGCTGCAGGTTTTCCGTGTTACGGAATAGGAAATGAAGACGTAACAACATTTCTTCCTTTCAAATGAACAAACAAAAACATGCTGCTGCTTTTTGACGATAATAACTTCTCACACCGAAGGATGATGAGTCCTCCGTTTCAGGGGTCAATGACCTTTTCCACTGTCCTTGTAAGAACCAGTTTCCGGTTGTTTTCAGGGACAGATTCCAGAGCAAACCTGCTGCACCCTCAGGTCATCAGCTTCTGTTTAATCATGGCTCATTCATCATCATCTGCACCTCACTCTGAGCTCAGGCTCGTGTGGGGACTCACGGTGGAGGATGACTAACCCCAACCCACGGGAGCAAGCTGGACAATATCAAGACCTGGTCGGACAGGTCCGTCCCTGTGTCGAGGCCTGTCCAACCTGGAAAGACGGCTTTGGTTAAAGACGGGGGAGCTGGGACTTGCTTAACCCTGGGACCCAGAGAACCTCAGAGAACCTCAGGTTCAGGTAAAGTATAATTCTACCTGTCTCTTAATGAATCAGCCTCACGGCGTCCTGGTGGCGCGTTCTGACGGGGCTCAGGTTCGAATCGTGGGTGAATGCAGATTTGTGTCAGTGTGTAAACATGTGAGTCTTACAAACTGCTGGGATCCAAGTCGTTGCTGAGGTACTGCTCCAGGATGCTCGTATCCACCACAACAGAACTGTCCAACACACCACTGACATCCTGACCTGCAGACAAACCGGGGGGGAGAGGAGGATGAGCGGCAAGATGAAGGCTGCAGGGTAAAAAGGAACGTGATCAGATGTTCAGCACACAGCGATGGTGGAAAAAGTGAAAGTGAAACAGCAGCGATGAGCTCCACTCACACTCAGCTAGAAATGAAAGGTCAGTGCACGTCTCACCGCTGAAGAACTGCTGCAGCGCCTCATTCTCTCCCAGGACCTGGACGGGCAGCCGGGCGTGTTCAGGCTCCATGCTGCCCTGCAGGAGGCGAGGAGGCGCGGAGAGGGACCCGGCTGGAGCTGCTGCGCCGGGAAGATTACAAGAAACGGTTTAGTAATATCTTCATCACAGACGTTCGCTCCTGACGAGCTGCACGTGACGAAGGACAGAAATCACAACCAAGCTCTGAAACAGGAAACGCTGTGAGAAATAAGAACGTTTCATTTCAAGCTGAAAGGTTTCTTGCTTCTTTACTGCAGACTATGATGAGTCTTTGGGCCCCATGGACACAATCACACGTCCAGATTAATGAACTTTAGCTTGGAGAAAGTGGTCCAGGTGTTAAGTAGCTCGTATATCAAATCAGTGCTTGCTGTGTTGGTCTCTGTAGGAAGTTAACGTTTCAAAACAAGGTTTAGGAGATTTTCAGGACATAAATGGAAAATCTAAAAAACTAGATTAGATTCAAAGTTCAGATGAAAAACTGAACATTTCACTAAAAGAACAAAAAATAAAAGCTTCATGTTTGATTTTTGTCAGCTATTAATTTGAGTTTTGGTGTTTATAGAGAGAAAAGAACATTTCAGTGGTGAATTCGTCCCTTTCTATGGTGTTTTTTTTTTTTAATTTCTATTCATAAATCAGGTTCTTGACGTTTTCTGTCTCTGATCTGAACGTGTTCGTGCTGAAGTGGTTAATATCACTTTCCTAGTAAAGTGAGGTAAAGTCAGAAAACGTAAAACAGTGAAAACTGATTCATGAAACACAGCGAGCGACGACATGTTGCTTCAAACACACCTGTGCGCCTCCAAGATGTCTGCCAGTCAGTCGATCAGCGCTGATGTGTCTGTCCCGCTCCTCCTCAGGTGTAATCCATCTGTGACGGTGGATTCACAGCCTCTGTGTCGCTCCAGATGTTTCCAGCTGTTCTCTTCGTCTTTGTCTTGTTCTGAAGTTTCAGCTGAGAGAAATATTTTCTCTGCTTCTTGTTGCTAGAAGTGTCCCTGGATCGTCTCCGTGGATCAGCTGGACTTTGAGCTTTGGACAGGAAAAGGTAAAACCCTGTGTGTGTGTGTGTGCGTGCGTGTGTGTGTCTGTGTGTGTGTGTGTGCCACAAACCAGGCCGTTGTTAAACTGGAAGTGCACACAGACACACACTTGTCCTGCACAGCTGCGCGGACCCTCGCTGATAAGACACAGACTCGACCTTCACTTACAGTAGAAGCTGCTGTTATCTCTGTTTTACAGCATCAGTGGATCAAACGAGTCTGTGAGGTCACAGACACGCGCCGTCCTGTCAGCCTTTAGCTTCAGCCTTTAGCAATCAGTCACACTTCTCATGAACCTTTTGCACAGGTTGATATGACTCAAGTTTCAAACACGCTGATGTTTCTACAGAATTTCTTCCTCATTCAGACAAATCTTGTTTAACTATATTTAACTAACTCTTCTTTTTCAGCACAGCAGTAATAAAGAGAAGAAGCAAACCCGGAGCTTTCTGAACGCCGGGTCTCAGGCGTCTGAGGCACAACTTTGCGTTTGACGGTGATGTTATTATATCATTTAAAGACTGTCAAGGGAGAAAAGTATGAAAATGCTTCACACTGATAAGATGCTCAACCTGTGGATTCGAGTCTGCTGTGATAGAGTTTCATGAAAACTGAGTGAGTGGGTTTTAAGAAGACATTTCTTCTCAAACACGCGAGTCTGTGAATGAGGTCCAAATTTCTTTTTTAATTGTTCATTGTGGAAACTTTATTATTTAATAAATCAACAAGTTGAACTCAAATGAAGCCGACAAAGATTTGTCTCTATTGTAAAGTTCAGAGCTTGAGATGTTCCAGCGGATGGCGCTACAGGACAGCAGGCTCCTCACGGGAAAGGAGAAGTCACCATGGAAACATGCTCGACCTCAGGCTCAACTTTGAATTTGTTCCTTTGCTGCTCATTTCCACATCCTGCAGCTACGAAGCAACACGATGATTCATTTGAAGTCGCGTCTGTTCACCTGAAGCTTTTCTGACTGACTGGAAAAACAGGAAGCGACGCTGACGACGGGCTGATGTGTCACGTCTTCAAACCAAACATCGGAATAAAATCCCGGTAAATGAGAACATTAGATGACTCTGAGTCTCAGCCCAGAAACATCTGGTCACCTGACGTCCAGGCAGTGAGCAGGAGGGTCCGAAACATCTGGGATGTCTTTGGGTTGTGAAACAGTAACGCTTCATTTCCAGATGAGTTAATCTGAATGAAAACACACAAAACATCGGGAGACTGTGGTCATTCTGTGACCTCTGACCTCTGAGAGCTTCCACCAAACAGAAGAAACGTGTGGTTTACAGTAACTCTTCTGTCTGCTCTCATCATCATCACACACATTGTCTCTTATTACTAACCTGGACACCAGACAACGGCAACAACAGCGATCGCCGTGGTGACGCAACATCAGCTCCACTCTAGGTCACAGACCCTCTTTGTGCTCCTCGGTTTTCATGCTCACTAAGATCCTCTAAAACTGGACCTTTGTGTTTGAATCTTCAAATTCAAGAAGTTTTAAGGTGAAAACAGAGAAAAAACTACGAGAAAAAGAAACTGTTGTTACTCAGTGGAACAAAAAAGATGTTGATTAAACATCAAATGAATCCTTAAAATGTGAAGGTGAAGGATTCTCTCAGGTCTGAGTGAGATCATAGGAGAAAACTCGCCTCAGCAGCTGTGACTCAGACATCTTCATCCTATCTTCTTCACGGTTGGTTGTTGGTAGTAGGTCACGCTGTGACTCAGCCCAGGTTCTTCGTCTTTATCAGCAGCCACAGACCATAAGTAACAGCAGCGCGTCACAATTACCTACGTGTTACAGCAACAAGATGAAGCTCACTGACTCTGCTTCTTCCTCAGCGACTCATCGATGAAGGAAACTTCCCGGTGAGATTGCGATGAGCCGTCAGCTGAAGCGGTGTCGATGACGTTTATCGTTGCATCTTCTCTTCACTTCTTTGTGCATCAAACCCCTGATTTAGCTTGTTCAGTTAAAAAAAAACAAGCAAACACATTTGAGTCCTAACCCTACACCTAACCCTAACTCTACACCCACCTCGAACACTACACCTACCCCTACACCCAACCCCAACCCTAACTCTACACCCAACCACACCCCTACACTCTACACAAACTGCTTTCGGATGACAGGAGTGGGGAGAGTCATTGAGATAGAACTCCTAATCCCAACCTTCCCTCTAACCTGTGGACTCGTTTCCGTATCTGCCGATGTGAGATGATGAGTTCTGAGCTTCGCTGTGAGCAGCTCAGTGAGTAACCGTTTAGAATTAAGCCTTTATTAGAAAGAATGAGTCACAGGCGTCAGATGATTCGTGACACAAACTGACACCAATATGGGACATCATCGTACAGAGCCTGAAAAGAAAGGCGTGCAAACACAACTCAGGTTCTTTGAAGCGTCTCTGCGTTGGACAGTCTGAGACGGAGGACATTCTCCTTGTCCACTGCACCTGTTGCTACTTGGAGCAGGTGAAACTGACTGGAGCTCCCTGAACGGACAGATCATTGTTACATCACAATAAAAAGACTCAACGCAGGTACAGCCACGTGTATTTATATACAGCACAAAGATCATTTACACAAGTTTCCAACGGGAAGTGAAAACAGTTCATCGGTAGATTTTAAATTTAAGTGCTGATCACAGAAAGTGCAGCAGCCGTCACACAGTGAACATTCAGAGGGTCAAAGTCAACGTAAGGTTTTCATACAAACTAAAAAACACAAACACAGAAACTCTAAAGTCGAGGACCACTTCCATCCAGTCGCGTGCGTCACTCACCAAACTAACAAAGAAGCTTCTCTCTCAGACGAGCTCACACCAGGTTTGTGCAGAAGCTCACGGAGCCTGTGACCGAGGACGTGGACGATGTTCACGGAGAAAAGTCTCTTTAATAAAATCTAAAACATTTTACAGTTTATAACAGAAAGGCAGAGTTCGTACTGTGTGGTCTGAATCACACTCTACATATACAGAGAACGGGATTGTCACAGGAGCCTGTGTTTACACACACGCAGGAACACGTCTTACATTCTTAAAATCTTACAACTAGCAGACACGTCGATCTGGTCTTTGACTGACTTCTCCATTAATTCTTCATTTACTGGTTCCTGTCCCAACAGTCCAACAGTCCGGTCAGTACTTCAGTCTGGTCAGTCCTGTCTGTCCCGTCAGTCCATTAGTCAGTCTCACAGGTGCAGAAATGTGACGAGGAACTCTCAGAAATATGGGGCTATTTTTTAAGTGTCTCTGAGCAGGTTAAAAATCCTAAGAGACGTATTTTTGGTCAAAAGTGTAGCCGAGCTCTAGAGGTGTCCTGAGCTGCCAGGAGACGTGTCCAGACAGAGACGTGTCCAAACAGAGACGTCCAGACGCTGTGGGACGAAGCATTTCTCTAATACTTACAGACTACTGGGTCGGTAAAGGACAGTTTGGACAGAGCTGGAGTCGTTTTTGTGACAGATGCAGCTGCTGCATCAGGAGCTGGTGCCGTGAAGCTCTCGTGCTCTCCTCACCCACACCACTGGTTTGACTGGTTTGACTGGAGACGTTGGTGCTGAGGTCAACGAGGATTTTACTTCACAGGGTGATTTACTGGTTTTTATTTCAGAATGAATCATCACCACATTTGTTTTTCAGTTTAGTGAAGAGGAACAACAAATGCTGCTGGAGGCTGTGTCTCACTCCTTCCTCCTCCTCTCTCCTCCTCTTCCTCTTTCATGCCTCCAACGAGCACCAGCGCCTGTGTGGAGTCACACGACTGTTTCTCCGCGTCCTCGTCGTATGTCGAATCCAGCATGGTTGTCTTTAACCTTCCACCTGCTCCTGCTCCTCCTCCTCCTCTGTGTAGCCTTGGTACTACCACAGCTCCACAGGTGCGCTTGGCCAGCGCTGCCAACTCCTCCCTGGCGAGTGGGTTGAAGAGCAGGTAGAGCAGTGGGTTGACGCAGGCTGGCAGCGGCGCCACAAGTAGCAGCACTGCCTTGGCCGCCTCTGGCCCGGCAGTGGGGACCCGCAGCAGTGAGGAGAAGGAGAGGAAGGCCACCGGGAGATAGAGGAGGCAGTCGGAGAAGAGCAGCCAGGCTACATGTCGAGTCAACGGCGCCTCCTCCTCTGAGGCAAGTGGAGCTTTGTCAGCCCGACAGTATAGACGAGTGTAGGCGAGCGTCATGAGGAGGAAACACAGAGAGTCGAGGAGCACGAGGGAGACGGAGAAAGCCAGGGAGGACGAGGAAGAGGAGGAAGGCAGAGGCAAACAGAGGGAGGTGCTACTGTATCCGGTCACCAGGGGGGGCAGCGTGAGAGCCAAACCCAACAGGACACACAGCAAGACGGACAAACGGAAGGAAGGAGGAGGTGAAGAGCGACCTGGGGGAGAGAGGGGAGAAGAAATCAGACTTAATCACATAATAAACATAATCACTGACCCCACCAACAGCCCCCCAACCCTAACCCTTCTACGTCTTCGTCTTCTACACCTCGTCTGCTGTGACCTGGACTTTGAGGTAACAGATTTTCCTGCGTCTATAAAAACGCTCCTCACCGCTGTGCCTGTCGGGGTCATGACGGGTAGCGCGTGCAGCGGCCAGGCAACGCTCCAGAGCTGCGGCGGTGAGCAGGAAGAGGCCAGTCTGCGACGCGAACACGAACAGGGAGCCGCTGAGTCGGCACAGAAAACTGCTCTCCCACTTCGCTCCGTACCTGCAACACGCAGACACACGGAGGTGTCAGAGAAAGTCCCGACAGCTCCCTAACCCTAAACCCAGTCTTCCAGTGTTCCCACAGCTCACACAGTCAAATGTTCTCACAAATCCCACCGTCACCAGCGTTCCACTCTTTGGACCACTGCGTTCGCCAGGATCTCTACATTTCACAATAATTCCTCCCGATGCCCAAAGTTGGGTTTGGTACCTCCAGAAGTTGCCGAACGTCCAGGCGTCCACCGCTGCCAACCAGCCGCTCCACACTCCCATCAGGCCGTTCGCCAGGGCCAGCAGACCAATCAGGAGCTTGGCAGGAGTCAATGAAGGTGTGCGAGAAAAGAAGACTGACAGGACGACCAGGCTGTTGCTGACCAATGAGAGCGCAGCAATGAGCCACACCCCCCCACGGATCAACCAGCTGCCCAGCAGATGGAGGCAAGGCCGAAACGGTCCTGAGGGAAATTTAAAACAACAGTTTAGTGGCTCACAAAGATCTGAACGAACGAGGATGCGCTGACGTGCTGGACTGGACTGTTCAGTACCCGGAGCAGGGCTGCAGTGAACCGAGTGCAGCGGCTTGGCTTCGTCTTCAAACTCCATCAGAAACTCGTCCCAGTCCTGATCTCCTATAGCGACACACAACGGACATCACTACATGAGCCCTCAGAGGCTTTTACTTTGAAATATGCTTTGACTCTTTCACAGTAAAAGTAGGCAGCGGGGTGTGAGGAGCAGGTTGCAACGAGCACAGGTCAGTCCTCTGAATGAAATAACAGCGTCGTGGGAGTAATAAGGTTCATCTTATCTTATCTTTTAACCTGGAAACGTTTTATGACTTTAATTTATTTATTGCATTGAATTACTTTTACTTTCTTCAAATGCTTTTCTCTTGTCTTTTATTTCTCATCTTTTTCATGTACATTTTTAATTCAACTTATTGATGAATTATTGGTCAGTTCCAAGCAATAAATAACCAATAACACAGTTAGAGTACTGCTGGGTCAGGGTTAGAGTACTTGTACTGCATGTGGTACTTGGTGTGAGCACTCACTTTGGCTGGAGAATATGGTGAGGTCTCTCCCTGTGGATTCCGCTGCCTCGTCTCTGTCCCAGGACAAACCTCCTCCTCCTCCTCCTCCTCCTCCTCCTCTCTTCTCACAGGAGATGAAGGCACAGCACTGGAAGGCGTACGGAAGCTCCATCACCCTGAACACAGCAACACAGGCTCCTTGACTTCAGCCCCGTCTCACACAGAGATAAAGAAAACGTCGCTCAGCTCTGTCTCCATCACCTCCGTCTCCATCACCTCTGTCTCCATCACCTCCCCCTGTCTCTCAGTGTATAATCATCTCCTCTCTACGCTGAAAACAGGTGAGTATTACCTGACCAGGGGCAGGTCCTCTCGAGGTATCAACTCCATCAGCTGATCGTTTCCAGCCAATTGCAGGTGAGTTAAACTCTGCAGACCAATCAGAGGCAGAGACGACAGCAGGTTGGACGACAGGTCACTGCAGAAAGAGAGATGATGTCATGTTGGGCCGGAGGGCAGAAAACAAGTGACGTGAACCTGAACTGAGCCGTTACTCACAGTTTGGTCAGAGCAGGAAGAGCAGAGAACGCGTTCGTCTTCACCGACGTCAGCTGGTTCCACGATAAATCCCTGCAGACGCAGAGAGACACTACTACTACTACCTGGTAGTAGTAGTAGTAGTAGTAGCAGCAGACTGACTTTGAGCCAGACTGTGTCATCACACCTGTCCAGTAAACGAACAGACCACCTGGATCTACGACAGTCTCCATTTGGAAATACTTAGATATGGTCGGATCGCTTTCCAGGATCTCCGGGATAATTAAACCGCGCATGTGTGTGTGTGTGTGTGTGTGTTCTCACACAGAGCGTAGCGACATCAGACCGTGGAAGGTGTTTTCCGGCACTTCCTCTATATTGTTATGGTGCAGATCACTGAATCAAACACACACACACACATTAGCTGATATTTCCATTACATCACTTCTATCAATGTTTAACAGCAAAGAGAGTTTTTCGGAGCGATGTGATTGGTCAAACACGATCCACAGTGGTGCTAATTATTCCCATAATGCACAGCTGGCTGTACTTTATTGGTTGCCGTGGTAACAGCTAGGCTTCAGCGATCAGACGAGATAGCTGAAGCCTAAAGAAAAAAAAGGCCAAGTTAAAATGTTAAATTAAAGGATAGAACTCACATGTTCTGGATGCTCTCACACCCGGAGAAGCTGGGAACACTCTGGATCTGATTGTAGGACAGGTCTCTGCGGAGAGACCACATCAGTGTGTCACACACAACGCAACAAATGGACCTACAGTGTCCACGCTCTCTGCTGGATCAGCACCGGGATCCACGCTGAAACCATTCGAGCATGACGGACGAACTGTGATATAACATTAGCTCTGCCTCCATCAGCTCCGTCCTGTCTGTCTCTAATCGTCTGTCCCTCTGTCTGTGCTGATGATCTACCCACCTGCTGACTCAGTTCACTGCTCTGAGAAATCGACCATATTTAGGTCTGCTTGTTCGTTTGACGCATGGAAAACTCGGCGAGGAAGGAGTTCTTTCCTTCCTCGTGTGTGACGGTGCAGGGGTGGGACTCACAGAAGCTGCAGGTTTGGAAGCTGCTCACACATTGATCTGGGCAGAGACGTGATCCGAGCTCCAGTGATCGTCCTGCAAAGTGCAAACAAACAAAGTTTACATGAAACGATCCGGACCCTGAGACAGGCCTGCTCCTGTTCTACGGTGCAGCATCGGATGAAGACGATCAGCTGCGGAGCAGGATGCTGATGTGGACGGATGATTTCAAAGCAGCCAGCTGCAGAGTATGAGGAGTATGTAACAGGCGGAGTTTTCCTTTCCTACTGGTTCAGCGTGAGGTCACTGCTCAACACACACTGCGTTCACTAATTAGTTTAAGTGGAAAAACACGGGAAAACAAACAATGTGAGTGTGTTTATTATGACATGGAAAACTGAAAAGGGGGTTTTTCATTTCTGCAGAAAAATAAATTTCCCTTCGTCAGAGAGAATAATAACAGCAGCGTAGTAATAACAGCAGTTTGATCTGATGTGGACACACACACACACACATTCCTCCCTGTGTGTGTGTGCGTCTTACAGGCTCTCCAGGCTCTTGGTTCCTGTCAGATCAGGAAACTCGGTGAGATCCGCAGCTCCGTTCAGAGATCTGAAATAAGAAGTATTCTCTTCATTGAGTTCATCGCTGTGTCAGGAAACACACTGTGTGTTTGTGTGTGTTTGTCTCACAGTGTGCGAAGCTCTGGCAGCTTCTGAAAAGCTGAGCGTCCCACAGACTGGATTGGGTTGTTGTAGAAAAATCTGGGAAATTCACACAGGTGCATTATTAGCGCTTTGTCTCCTTGTTATTACCAGACTTTACGCCACGTTTACGCTGCTCTTACTGAACTCGTGTCTGTCGAGCGCAGATCAAACACAGAACTTAGTTAGTATTTACATAGTGATGAGTGAGGGGTTCCCAGTGAAGGCGTGCTCCGGGATACTCTGGATGTTGTTACTATGGAAACCACTGCGGGAAACAGGAAAAAACGGTAAGTTCAGCCTTCACGGGCGCCATCTTTGCTCTGTGCCATGAAGAGGCGTTTCTGAGTGAAGACACACAAACAATCCGACTCACAGCTCCTTGAGGCGGCCGAGCGAGCGGATGGCCGTGGGAAACTCGACCAGACTGTTGAAGTTCAAATCCCTGAGAGGAAAGGAGAGAGAGGTTATGACACAGAAGGAGAGGAAAAGGTGGAAGGAAATGTCAGATAAAGATAAAGACTGGAAAGCATGTTTCTATAAAACCTCCATTAAATGAGTTGTGTGAAGAAATGTGAACGTTAGTAAAAAGATGTTGCCTGGATCGATATCGACTTTATCTTCACTTCACTGATCGTGGGAGTGAACCCGGAGTCTCCTGCAGACTGGGAACGACAGCGCTAAACCAGCTCGACTGTGGAAAGTCCAGTTCGACCAAACTGTGGGAAGGTCAGCTTCAAACTGGGAAAGTGGTTCATGTAAATGTTTGTGTTTCAAGCTCGATGTTTAAACTTCTCTCCGTCTTTCAAGTTTATTAAAGAAACGTTTAACTGTTCCTCCCCCGTTCTCCCTTTTCTTTCATCACCACAAGCAGACGAGAGGATTCTTCAAGTCCACACGTGGCTTTAATTAGGTCTCACCTATCTCTGGGATGCAGGTGGCTATTACACACACACACACACACACAGAGACACACACACACACAGAGACACACACACACACACAGAGACACACACACACACACAGACACGCTGTGTGGATGCCACATTGTGAAAATACCATTAAATTGAAATTGCTTCAGTCTGCTTGTGAGTGTGTGAGTACGTGTGTGTCCAGAGGACGCGTTGGAAGAACAATGGCTCGTACGCATTCTGCTTTCCGACATGTTCCTGATGATAGTGGTGATGAGGTTTAGTCAGGTGTGTGTGTGCGCGTGTGTGTGGGTGGGATGTCCTCCTCAGAAACAAACTCTTTCTTTATGTCACAGATAATCCTCACGCCGTCCTGACTGACAGGTCTCGCTCACCGTGCCCTGTCCTGCTGGTTTTCTTGTGGCTGGCGCTGCCCACGGAGCAACATCCAGCATTTCTGTGGTCCTCAGCCGTTTCCTAGAGGATGTTTGGAAAGCTGGGTTTTGGTTTTGCGTCTCGCTGCCGTTTTCGTCACTTACTGGAACCAGAAAAGTCAGACTGGGGCAGAAAGGACGGGACGTAGGTGAAGCTGAGGTGGGGCCGCCACCACAGCTGACACCGGCCTTAACAGACGCGTGTTCTTCAAACAAGCCTGGTGTGTTTTCCTTTAAGTCTGAGCCCAGCAGGTTTTATTCATTTCTTTTTTTCCCGTTTCCTCTGTCTCGTTCTGTTTGTGTTTGTAGTTTCAGATGAACACGAGCCTCTGGTGTGGTTTGGTATTGCTGATCGTACAGGTACATCACCAGCAAGTGTGTGTGTGTGTGCGCATGAATAGTAATTATGATTAGCATACAGCCAGGGCCACACACAGAGCCGGGGACACACACACAAGTATTTCCAAATGAAAGTTGTGTGTTTAAACCTGCTTCTCTGGTTGACTGAGAAAACAGAAACACTTCTATACACACACACATTCCTCAGGTTAAACACACAACTTAATTCATGCACACACACATGCCCACCAGCAGAAACACACACACACACACAGGTTAATCCACTCGACTCCAGTTAATATCCACCAGAACTCCCAGAAAAACCTGGTCACATGCCAACGGGCCAAAAGGCAGAAACATCTGGCTGCTCCCCATCACAGCGCAGAAGTAAAGCTGTGTGTGGAACATGAAGCGATATGTTAGGACCCGACCAAACATCAGAACCTGATCCACGGTGGCGGCAGCATCATGATCTGGGTCTGCTCTGCTGCCTCTGCATGATGGAGCCGTGCAAACAAACTTCTACAGGAATTGTGAAACTATCCAGGCGTGAACTGAAGCTCAACAGAAAGTGGATCATGGAGCAGGACAACGAGGATTTTGTCTCGAACCTGCCAGAAGACCTACAGAAAGCTGCAAGAAGACCTGAACCTGATTCTTTTTAAGTAGGAATGGATTAAAATCCCTCCAAGCAGGGGGAGCAGGGCTGAGAAACAGCTGCGGGGGGGGTGTGTTCATATGTTTATCTATAAATAGAGAATGTAAATGAAACCAGGTGGATGCAAACAGTCAGGTCTGAGCTGGGTGGAGCTACATGATAAATACGGTGTCGTCCCACCCTCAGAGGATTCGGACCTGACTCCGGCTCGGCACATTCAGCATCATCCCATTAAGGATCCAAATGTAGAAATCAAAGACTCGCTCATCTTCTGACCTTTCACCCCGACTCGAAGTCAACCCCGACTGACGCAACACACATGAACACACACAAACTCACAGCGTCTCCAAACTGTGCAGTCCGTGGAAGCAGCTCGTTCCCATAGAAACAATCCTATTGTTGTTGAGATGCCTGTGGAGAGACAGAGAGAGAGAGACTGATGGACTAATGAAGCAGACAAAGTGTGTGTGTGTGTGTGTGTGTGTGTGTCGCTCTAAAAGGGGCCCCGGGGCCTCTCAAGAAGGTTTTTTTTTCTTCTGGTAATTTCATGCAAATTAGCTTCAAGCCGGCTGGACAAAAGAAGTGACAGCAGACTTCAATGCTGCCGCGCTGAATGCCATCACACGCACGCACACACACATGCACACACACACACGCACACACACAATTTGCATGTTATAAAGCAGCTAATACAGACAGACGGACAGTCGCTGCCACAGTTAAACCTAATGCAGAAAGAGCTCCTAGCAACAGTCTGCACACACACACACACACACACACACACAAACACACACACACAAACACACACACACGCACACACACACGCACACACACACAAAACAAAAACATTATCAAAACTGGTTCCATTTGCTGAAAACTCTGGTTTTGTTGTGAACAGGTTAAAATTATTTTTTACTTCTTCTTTAGTCCTCGTCTTTCACGCTGCTCACACTAAAACTCAGTTTGGTTTGGAAAAATGTGTAGATATAGTCCCAGTGATATATTTCAGACATATTCCATGTTCTAACTTGATGTTGTGCGTAATTCACACATTGACTGTTCTCCAGGTTTTCTGTGTTCACGTGTACGTACAGCACCACCAGGCGGCCTAGCTTGCTGAAGGCGTGGTCGGGGATGTGGCTGATGTGGTTGAGGGCGAGTGTCATGGCCTGAAGGGCGGGCAGGTCGCTCAGAGCCTCCGTCGGCACCTCCGTCAGAGCGTTATCGTCCAGCCACAGGTGGCGGAGCGAGCGCATGCCGGAGAAAGAGCCGGCAGGAACTCTGGCGATGTGGTTGGCGTCCAGACGGCTACAGAGAGATGAGATGAGTTCACTCAGGTTCATAAGTGTTTGGACAGTAACATCTTAGATTCAAAGTGAATATGTGCATGTTTCCATGACGACACAGTTAGTGCAGCATCAGGCAACAGATGATCCCACGGCTGAGACACAGGTTTGATGAACTGACCCTTTCTCCAAACACAATCTGCTTCTTCGCGATTTTCCACCTTAATGACTTTTCTGTGCAGATTGTAAAAAGTTGACATAAAACAAACAGAGAAAAACGTAAATAAAGAGACGACGTGCAGGAGACTTTCATCTCGTGCGTTTCTAAACATCTGTCTAATCCACAGCTGTTACTGATCATTATCCTGAGGTTTGAACATCTCCGCTTCTTCATTCTGCTTCGTTCTGCTCCGTGTGTTTTTGTGTGTGGCATCAAAATGCACAGAAAAAAGCCTTTAAAACGGGGAACTGTTCTTACAGGCTGTAAAACGCTGCCGTTTCCTTTGAAGCTCTTTAAGAGGAACTTCAGAGATCAAGTGTCTGACCAGCACACAGGAACCATCGGCGGCTGCTCGAGCACCACTCAACCAGCCAACCAGCTCCTGGGCCAAGTGGAGGTATTTTAATGAGCACAGACTTATTGCTGAGAGCAGTCCGTGCCACAGCTCACGAAGCAGCTGCACACAAGTGATTCTGTCAGTGTCAGCCAAATGATTATGGTCTGTAGGAGCCATAACAATTCCTTCACGCTGTAGAGAAGGTCGTAAAAATGCAGATAACAAAAGAGAAGCTCTGCTGCGCGCCCACGGAGGGGAGTGCAAGGTTGGGTCCGCTTCCACTTCCTCCTCGGCCTTCAAAGTAAAATGCACGAGCATGAGTCTTTCTGTGAATTATAACTTTATACCTTTATATTCACGTTTAATCATGTATCACAGATCAGACGTGATTGGTGACGTCATGGAGCTGAGCCCATTTGTGCTTCTTCCTTTTTCTAGATGAGCCCGTTTGATAATACGAAGAAAGGCAAGGTTCACCTGAGATATGTAAAACACAAGCCCGACTTCTCTGCGACAGTAGCTCACAGGTCTCCTTAGTGTTGTGTGACATTAACATCCAGGTACAAAGAGAGCTGTGGTCTGTCCTGACAATAGCTGCTCTGTTCACACAGAGAGATAGAAGAGCAGGATGGGACCTCAGACGTCTCCACTGCTGCGCCTTATCTACGCACACAGGTACAGTTACAGCGTAATTACTGTGAGAACTCCATACATCGACGACCGGTGCAGCGTGAGACTGTAAGAAGATGAGTGAGTGTGTGTGTGTGGCTCACAGTGACTGCAGGTTGTGCAGGTTGCTGAAGGCCTCGGCGGGGACGGAGCACAGCTGGTTGTTCTGAAGCATCCTGTCAATGAACAAGTTGAAATATCAGATCAACGACACAGCTGTTTCATTATTTCTGACACCTTATGACAGCAAACACAAGCTGCAGCTTTTACAGTGCCGTTGTTGTCACAGTGTGTTTCAGACTTTTTATTAAACTGAGACTCATGAAATCTTCAAAGCGTCTGTGAATGATTAGCACCAATAAACCACACATTACTACAGTGTGTGTGTGTCTGAGAGCATTTGTTGTTGTCATCACAGGGCAAATAGCAGGTTTTAAACTGTCGCCGGGCTGCGTTTGTACCTTCGGAGAATATTTTCTACAACTTCAAAGGGTTTTTTGAAGGTTACGTCCTGGTTTTAAAAGGTCAGGTTAGAGTTGGATTAAGGTGAGAGCCGCGGGAACGTCAATGAACGACAGAAGGACCAACGGGTCTACGAACTTACAGCACTTTGAGGTTGTAGAGGCCGGCGAACGCTCCCCTGGGGACGAACGACAGATCGTTTCCCGCCAAACGCCTGAGAGACAAAGAGAGAGATGAAGTGAGGGTCATTGTGTTTCAGAATGGAAGAGGTTCTCAGGTCTTCTGCTGAACTATCACGACTACATACAGCATAGAAATAAAAGCCTTTCTGTCTGTTGGTAACATGCACTGTATGTAGGGTTTGATCCTCATGGGCCACCGTACCAGAGGACTTTACCCCCCCCCCAAAAAAACAGGCACAAAACAGGACTGATGTTTTAACAAGAAAGAGGCGCTAATGGTTCAGGTGTGTAACTCGTTTAATGCGTCCACGAGTCTTTCTCCAATGCCAAGCAGAGTTCAGCCAGTCCACATGTACCCAGCATGCACCTCTGCGGTGTCCTATCGCCGTGGTGACGTTTCTCACACCGCCGTGACAAATATCACACACACACTCATATAAAGACGGAGAGCTGGCAGCCGAGCAGAACAGGAGTCAGAGTCGTGTTCGGGTCTCCGTGAGGTCAGCTGTGTTTTCATTTCATCCCGCGCCGTGCACGAGGGGACGCTGCCGATTGGTGCACGGCTGGACGATTCAAAATCAAAAGTTTAGCAATAATGTGCATCGTGTGTTTTTATGATACTACAGGTATAATATTTGCAGCTTTGCAGCGCTCGTTTGATGAGAGACACATCCCTGCTTTTAGATAACTTATGTTAAAGTCAAATCTTAAAACGCATTATGATGCTAACTTCCGGGCATTTATTTTAAAAGCTACTGAAACAGGATGAACCTGGAGGCTGCTGGCAGCACTGGCCACTGGGTAATCCAGCCATGGACAGCTAAAAACAGATAACATTTCATATTGTATCCTCACAGATACCTGAGCTGCTCGCCCGCTCAGACACCCTCACTTCAGACATTAAGTCTCATCCTCCACGTAGCTGATACAACATCTGCAGAACGAGCACGGCAGAAAAGACCAAACACGTGAAAGCTGAGGATCGATAGAAGACGTGCACGGAACAGGCGTCCACATGTGTGTGTGTGTCTGGGACATGCACGCGTGAACCCTGGACACCCCAATGTGGTGGACGCTGTCTCCTCTTGGCCCCGATCTTAGGTTTGGTTTTGGGTTCGTGTGTATGTGTGTGACTCACAGCTCCTCCAGGAAGTGCAGGCTGGACAAACCTCCGCTGGACAACACAGTCAGATTATTCATGCTGAGGTCGCTGCAGACAAAAAGAGAGAGAGAGCAGTGATCAGCAATGTCTCTTTACACTCCAGACACGCCTCGATTCAAAGTAAAGTAGTTAGAACAAACATAATTAATGCTTTAATCACTCATGAATTATTAAAGAGACAAAGTTCATAAAGCGGCCACAGAGAGGGTGGTGTGTTCAGACACAGAGGCCATTCATCACACACACACACACTTTCACATATAAAAACATTTAGTCTGACAAAGCATCTACTCAGGACTCAGGTAGGACACACACACACACACACACACACACGCAGGACTTCATGCCTCCTTCAAAGACCTGGTGAAAAGAACGAGTCAACACACACTCGAGTGAGAAACAAGACGGGAAGTTACTGGAAAGAGTGAAAGCAGGAAAAGAAGGAGACGAATCAAGGAGTGAAGCAGGTTTCCCTCCTCTTCATCCTGTGCAGTGTCCGTGTGTCCACAGGTGGTTGAAACGCTAAAGATACAGGAGTCTTAATGAGACACAGGTTCTCCTGTGTTCTACTAAAGATTAACGGCAGCGTGCAGATGATTACACCTGTGTGTGAGAGAAACACTCAGCGGGTGATGCGCTCGTTCTGGCTCGCCGTTCACCTGAGTCCAGTTCAAACTGTTGACACTTCACCTGCATAAACAGCTGCTGGAGGTGATTTTCTGACAAAACGCCGAACGATGATTCATTGAAATAGAAAAAGCTGTTAGTAGCAGCCATGCAAAGATTATTTCATTGTTTTCAATCTGATTCAATCTCATCTGATAAGATCCCCGTTTAGATTTTTCCCGTAATTTGTCAAGTGTGCAATAAACAAGCGCCACACTTCCTGGTAAATTACCACAAAAACTTCCCTGACTAATGAACGTGTCGTGTCAGCAGATGAATCCACTAAAAATAACCAGATATTTAGTGCGGTTAACAAGGACTCAGCTCATCTGCAGTTGCATAAAAATAGACTTTGCTCATATCTGTTCAGGTAAAAGTCAAAACAAGGTGACATCATGTTTGTGATTGGCTCGGACACAGAAGCATCATTTGTGTGTTGTGTTATGTGCAGCCATGACGTTCTTTCTTTTCTTCCCCTTATCTGACCCTGTCTATTTTCTGTGTCTGATAACCATCAGCAGGTAGCGTCTTTCCACTCTGGAGGGCTCGGGTCTGAAAGGAAGCAGAGACAGACCGTCTCTGTCTCCGACGCACTGAGGGTGTGTCTGCAGGTTGAATGTACCAGTTGTTAAGAAACTTTTTCAACACGCCATAAAGCTCGTTAATGTCTGTGAGCGTGTTTCACTTTAAAACACTGTCGACAGTCCAGTCACACAGAGAAAGTTTGTTTAGACCTATTTTTGCAGAATGTTCCTTTACTCTGACCAGACTAACAGTGTTACGGCTGATTGGCTTTTACTACTTTAACACACACACACGTTCAGGCTTGTGTGACTGAGAGCAGTCTCCATTCATTAACTTACGCACAAACTGTACATGTATGTCCATGAGAGCAGATGACGTTGTGGCGCCTGGTGTTTAAAGAGACGTCCTGCCTCCGTACGTGGAGGCGCTCGTATAACTAAACCATGATTTGGGCCGTATGAGAGCTGTTAGCCAGTGTTAGGGTAGTTTTGCTCTTAAATGTTATGCTACCTTTGAATACTGGAAGCTAAAGTTAGATTAGATAGCTTACCATAGTTTATCGGTTCTTGTTGTGTCAGTGTTTGCTTTGTCTCTAACGTTACCAAACAGCTAAACTGAAACGTAAAGCTAATGTAGCCTACCAGCTAAACTGAAACGTAAATCTAACGTAAGCTAACAGCTAAACTGAAACGTAAATCTAACGTAAGCTAACAGCTAAACTGAAACGTAGGCTAACGTGAGCTAACAGCTAAACTGAAACAGTCACCTATCCATAAATGTTCAGTATGTAC
This sequence comes from Microctenopoma stevenorrisi, assembly GCA_032270685.1. NCBI lineage: Eukaryota > Metazoa > Chordata > Actinopteri > Anabantiformes > Anabantidae > Microctenopoma > Microctenopoma stevenorrisi. The sequence continues at coordinate 12,666,178 of JAUMTR010000015.1, forward strand.
AGTATACGAAAGAAAGAAAGAAAACATAAAGAGGTGTTTGAAAATGACTCTTGAGTTTTTTTCCCTAAGCATTTTTTATTTAATCAATAAATTGAACAGGTCTGGGTCTAAATGCTCAGAAGAAAGAAAGAACAAATAATTCTGACTCAGTGATCTCAGTGCTCATGGTCCCGTTGCTCTAAAAAACATTGTTAAAATATAACGTCAAAAACCCTGGAGGAAAACTGAAGGAGAGTCAAACCTGCACCTTACTGGGAAAAAATAATTATTACTGTAATAAATTAATGTTAAAGATCATTTTTGTTATTTTACTTACTAAAATACTGGGGATATAGTGAAATGTCGTTTTTCCTGTGGGACGTCTCAGTGGTGGAAGAACAGTGTGTGTTGAATGTTTTGATACGATGAATGATAAGCGCGGAGATGGGGGCTGTTACGTGTGAAGAAGATGATGGTTGTAGTTTAACAATGAGTAAATACTCAGCACTGATTACCCCTCTGAAAAAATATGACCTCATCATGTAAGTCAAAACATTTCAGACAAATGTTCAGTAATAACTTAGATATACTCATATCCTGTATGTATGAGAATTTCTCTTCTGTTCAAACTATAAAACTAATGATCGTTAGAGTGAAAGGAGAGGTGAAACATCTATTAACAGTATTAAGCCTTTTTTCTCTTTGTTTTAAACTCCATTTCATTTTCTTCTCAAACACGACGTCCGTGGCCCTAATTCTTGATATTTTCAAAACTTAGTGTTTCTGCAGGCTGGAGCGCGTCTTGTTGAGATGACCGCGGCAGTTCATTCATTTTGTTTTCTGGTATAAATGAAAGTGTCTGTGAGTCGTTGATCTGAGGATCGTGTGTGTCACACTTTACGTTACAATAAGGAACCATTTTATTTTTACAAGTTTAGGTCCTTGAACATTTTTTTATGTGGACTGAGAAGAAAAAGAGCCATGTATGAAGGCCGGGGAGGACAGAGGGATAAAAGGAAAGACGAATACATTAACCATGTTGTGGGTGTGTTTTTTTCCCGTAATGACTCGGAGGAAGCTTTTTATGTGTGTTGTCTTTTTTCCGTCTACCAGGGCTCAAACTGATGGATATCAGACGATTATTCAAATGCCTGACGTCCACAGAAAGACGAACTCTGAGGGAAGAAAGAAAAGAGAGTTGTGTAGTTTGGAGGCGTTGTGTGACAGCGAGGCCTCTCTCTGTTTTTGTCTTCTTTCGCTCTTTCTTTCTGTCTTTCTTTCAGGGGTTTGGGGGAGGGTCAGCAGAGGCCCCCCCGGGGCGAGTGAACGCGGGGGGTGTATTCCCCGATCTGTCCCGTCAGTCTGTGCCGTCTGCCCCCAAAGAAAGAGCTTTCACCGATCTGTGTGTTTCACTGTAAACAAACTGGAGACAGTGTTGATTTTAGAGGCGGGATTAGAGACGTCCACGACTTAGAGACAGAAAAAACCCTGAATATGTTTGAAACTTTAGCAGTTCCATTATAAACGTGTCATCTGATTATCAATTTATCCACCTTCAGAGTTTAGTGAGTCCTTCTGCTTTTTCATTTACTGTCTCTACCGAGGCGAACACCTAAGTCAGAGAAATAACTCATAACTGATCTGTAAATATGAATTATATATTATAGATATTAGCTTTTATTGTAACCAAGTATTACATTGGCTCATCTCAGATCTACATCTGATTACAAACTGTAGATAAGTGGTTCTTGGTGGGAGTTATGAGTTAGACCTCGGTAAATATGATGAGGAACCGTGAGTCTAATGAACTCCATCGTCACTGAAGTTTCTCCAGCGTCACTGTGTCCTGTAGTTTGGTTCAGTTTCAGCCACCTTAGGCTGTGGAAGCGTGTAATCCACATTTTTCATCCCTTTCTAACATGTCACAGAACAAACGGCGTGGTTGCAGCCTCAGGCGGGCAAACAGTCACACGTTATTACCTCACAGATACATTCTACACCTCTATAGTGTCTGTCTGACCTCTCTCATAACCCCGCAGCGCACACACACACACACACACAGCTCCACAGGTACCTGTGTGTGTGTGTGTGTGTGTGGAGCTCGACTGAACCTTGACGAAGCTCTCACACTCAGGCGCCATTGGACTAAACATCGAAGCATCCTGTACAGGTGGAGGCTACCTGCCTGAGGTCACGAGAGAGGTCAGGGGGCTCGTAACAGACGTCCCACACAGACGTCTGCTCCGTCCTTTGGTTACAAGTGAGAAGCTGATTCAAGAACTAAACATTGTCTAAGGATGTTTGGTCAGTGGAAACCAGTCCAGACTAATCCTGAAAATATCGCTACGAAATTCTGTTTTGATCATTTGAGTCACTGATCAGTTCAGCTGCTGACAGAGCTCAGGACGTCCAGCCACGAGGGGTGCGTGTGTGTGTGTGTGTGTGTGGAGAGATCCTTCGCATGTACATCGGTTTATTCATCGCACTGAGGCTAAATGCATTCCTGCGCTCCTGCTGTCACTCAGAGGTAGAATAGAGACTTACAGACCCATTGAGACTTTGGACAGCTCTGCTTAGGCATGCAGCTAGAGTACACACACACACACACACAAAGGCATTGACAGATGGCAGCATTCAGAGTGACGATGGTCGAGCAGACAGACCGATGTCGGCCTGAGATCAGTTACTGTTCACGTTTCTCAGAAAGTCGTTACAGGTTCTAACAATGGACCAGAAAGAACCCGAGAGACGACGGTCTCATCTCAGCGAGCACAAAAACCTGTGGTCAGCACATGTGGTAACAGCAGCATGAGAAGCCGGACAGATGGACACGCTGCTCTGTACGCAACATGAAACGTAAAGGCACAAGCTGCTGTTTTTTACTCTTCTTCTCCTCTATACACGCGTTAATCTTTAAGGTTCATTTACGCTGCTGCATCCAACCTCTGTTACAGGTAGGACATGGGCCTAACTTACACCTGCCCCGTTCTGTACTGTTCCGCAGCGCTGCTCAGGTCTACACAGAATAAACAACAGATGGGAAACCACCAGAGATCCAGATACAAGGGGACCAGATGAAAACCCAGCACCCAGACCCCAGACCTGCTCACTCACTGCATTAACGACGGTCACCCGAACGCATCGGCATGAATTTACAGGATTCAGGTGATCAACAGATGCAGTTATGGGACACCCCCCACCCCCACCCTCCACACACACACACACACACACAGAGAAACTCCTTGATGTTTTGTTGTATTCGATTCCTGATTGGAGCTTTAATAAAGACACAAAGAACCTTTGATCGACGGTGGCTGTGTGTGTGTGTGTGTGTGTGTGTGTGTGTGTGTGTGTCCATCTGCCTGTCTTAGACAAACTGTAAGGAAAGTGCTTTCATTGAGAAACACACACACACACACACATTGAGCTATTCAGAAAAGAAGAAGGTTTTCTTTAATGAGAGTGAAATTTAAATCCTGGACATTGTGCTGCTTTCAGACCACAGCCAAGACGGGCAGGTTTTCTCCACACACACACACACACACACACACACACACACAGCCCGTGACGTAATGGTTCTACCAGAGCTGAAACACGTCTTGTATCCAGGCCGGTCACCTGCTGGGAGGTGAAATGGATTTGAATTAATTTTAGTGTTTTGCTTTGGCAGGAGTTTAAACTCAGGCAACAGTTGCCAACACGAGTAGAAACACTGAGACTTCACTGACACAGCTGTTAAAGAACCACAGGACAAACCACAGAACCTTTCAGAACATCGTTCCAGTGTAGACCTTCTGTTCCTAGATGTGTGAGCTCAGTCCCTCCACGCTGCAGTGATGATGAGAAGAAACTAGAGGACCTGTGGAGACCTGTCCAGCTCTACTCTAAGTCCAAAGACTTTCCTAAACACGCAGAATCTATGAGGACCGTTCACAGAGGACACCTGAGGCTGTGACAGAGGACACCTGAGGCGACCCGTGACCCTCTCTGAGAACCTCTGGACTCTTTGAACACTGAGGGCAAGTTAATCTCCTCACACCGCCCCAACCACCATATGAACATCAGGACGTGACATGCGCGCTGAGACCAACGGGACAGGTGCCCCGTTTCTCACAACTGCGCGCACGAGGGCGCGCGCGCGCACGTCCAGTTGCTGATTAAAAGCAACAGGTTGCAAAAGTTAGAAAAACACATAAACCCTCGGCGTTGACTCACAGGTAGGACGTGAAGACGCTCAGGTTCCTCGGTATGTCCCGCAGCCCCAGGTCCGAGCAGTCCACCCGGTGCAGCAGCCCGTCCACCTCGCACCGACAGCGGCCAGGGCAGCCAAAGCGCCCCGCTCTTTTGTTACCGTCCACGGAGCCGCCAGCATCGGTCACCGCGGAGCTCCTCACTCCGGCCGCTGTCCTTTCCACGGCGGGGACGGTGGAGCTCTTCACCGGGGCAAGAGAGCCCCTGTCTCCGGCCACGGGGTTCTGCACCTCCGGCCCAGCTGCCGAGCTCCTGCGCCCGGCCGAGAGGAGCCCGAACACGGCAAACAAAACCGCGAACCCCGGCATGTCCTCGGAGAGTTTCAGCTCCAGCAAAGACGACACACACCGAGTCACAAAGACGGGATCACTGGATCACGCTGGTGGACTCGGTTCCGATCAAGTTCACCTGGTCTGCACTGAAACGTGCACAGAATCAAACAACGTGAAAACTCAGCGTCCAGGTTGTTGGAGCTGAAGTTTGCAGTTTGGTCGCTGTCCAGGCTGCACGCGTGGAGCTGCACAGCAGGAGTGTGTGTCTGCGCGCGCGCGTGCGCGTGTGTGTGTGTGTGTGTGTGAGAGAGAGAGTCCCTCCACTTCTACTGCAGCGTGTACTTTATATACTCACCCCGCCAGTGTGTGTGTGTGTGGTACAGTCATTACACAACCACCTGAAACACACTTGGTGATGTGAACATGATTTCTCTGACTCAGATGCTTTGACTCTTTATTCGTGTGGAACAAACTTGCACCAGACTCAAATAATCAACAGTGCTGAAAATAAAATACTTTGTAAAAAGTATTTAAAGTACTATTTAAACTTGATTGTGTAGCTTTCTGGTGACTTTTACTGTCGTGTCCCTCACAGCCTCACTCAGACAGTGGAGGCAGAGAGTGAAATCAGTCCTGTGTTTGACTCCATTAACATTACCGACCTGTCACACTCAGAAATCAGGAGATATGGAAGCGCCACGACCAGAACACTGATGCTGCACACACACCTTGCAGTAAATGCTCCTGGAACACAGTAGAATCACAGGATAGTAGCTCAGTTCATCTATGAGTTAGTGCAGTAACATCTGATTAGTAACTGTGCAGTAACACGAGTAACTGTGCAGTAGATGTTACAAACATCAACCTGAGCAGTTGCACAGATATTTTCAAACAGATCAAATGACCAGAACTCATGACCTTCGATGGTTATTCATTCAAACAGTAATATTTATAACATAATGATAGAATGAATTGTAGTTGTTTCATTCAGCCTAAATAATGTCCCATCGTTGGGAAGAGGTGGGGTGGGGACGAACCACACACACACAGGTGGGAATCATTGTCTGCTGTGTGAGCTGCACACAGTCACAGAGGTTTATTTAAAAAACACCTTTCTATCAAAGATTCTGCTATTTCTGATAAAACATGCAAACTGGAATTTAAAGGTTAAGACGTATTTTGTGAGTGATGATATTTTGGCTGCTGTAGAGCGCCTCAGAAATATAGTAACACTTAAGCTGTTTCCTTACATGCCCCATAGTTACGAGGTGTTTGTGTGGATGTCAATGGTGGGTGGAGTTGTTTTGCTTCCCATCATTTTAGTGTATAGCATGTTTGGAGTCACCTCGCTCCACACGCACACACACACGTTTAGCACCTAACTAATTCCTAGCATGTTCTCTATCTTGACGAGTTTGGTCTTTTCAGGCTTTTCGTTTGTAATAACTCATCATTAACACAAACTGAACGGTGTCTTCTCCTTGTCAGTCGCTTTGGATAAAAGCGTCTGACAAGTAAAGGGAAGCTGAACAGCCCCCTGCTCGGGGGGTGAGGTGAACAACTCCTCACATTCACTGATCATGTTTAGATGTTGCTCATCTCAGTGTGTAAAATGTTTTCCCTCCACAAAGCGAGGACTTCTGCAGTAACAGAGTTCATCAGGACAGAACGTTCAGTGGAGCAGCGGGACCACAGAAACATCAGCACCACATACACCAACGTTCAAAGGGAGGCAAGCAGATGTTATCATATTTATAATATATATAATAATAAAAAGCACTGGCTCGGTTTCAGTCAGTTTTAAAGACACGAACACACACACTGAGCTGTGGTTAATGATTACACACTGTGTGTGTGTGTGTGTGTGTGTGGCAGGTAAAGGTGAGATATGACCGTGATATTCACACACTATGATGCAACAGTTGACAGTATGAGGGACGTAGGGACGTCTGTTGTTTAAAGGAATAGTTCAACATTTTACAAATACCACAGGTGGAGCGGGGG
>JAUMTR010000015.1:12679905-12719786 GCA_032270685.1 Microctenopoma stevenorrisi
AGCGCTGACACAGGTCTAGCAGCTGTCCAAACAACAATTTCCCCAAGGGGATCAATAAAGTATTCATTATTATTAATGTTATAAAACATTATGATTAAACAATAATTTGGAACAAAGCAGCAACAGAAACTTAAATTAATGTCACGCACATCTTTTTGAAGTCGATCATGCGTCCAGTCTGCAGCTGTTCCCAGACACACACACTGTACAAACGTCATCAACATTAATTTTTATCAACAGTTTGTGGTTCAGCAGCTCCACCTGCTGGACTTCGGTCAAACTGCAGAAAACCAAACCACAGGTTTTAGCAGGTTCCTGATTGTTCTCGTTAAACCAGATGTTAGAGATGAACCTGCAGCCGTGTGAGTGTGTGTGTGTTAAATGGACAAACATTGACCTGAAACCAGATACTTCAAAATGCTTTAGCTTAAGAAAATGACAAAGAAAAGCTGTCGATTAATTAATCAACTAATTGTTTCAGTACCCAGACTAATGATATGATGCAGCTCCTTCGTCCTCCTCTTCCTCCTCATGATGTTTTATAGAACAAAAACACATTTTCATGAACAGAAAAAAACTGCATGTCTGAGTTGTGTAAAAGCTTTTTGTTTGTTGGACGTTAAAAGAAATAAAAGTGAAGCAATTATTTAATAAGTTATTCACATGCCCCCCCCACCACTGTGATATTTCAGGTTTAACCTCAGAATTGGTAACGTGGAACTAAAACTGCTGTAGAAGAGAAACTAAATGTTCTGTTCGTTTGAATCAAGGGAAAAAATAAATCAGCGTTTTTTGGAAATGTGATTTTTTAAAGTGCTGGTGTCAAAGTGTTTTGTAAAGATAAAAATTATAAGGATTTACACAATGCATGGACGTGTCGCACTCGTGGTTCTTTCCTGTTTTTACAGCAGCGACATGTTCAAACTCTCACCTGAGCCTCAGTTTAGTTTGATCTATTTCTGCCCATCTCATATTCCTCCTGCTGAATTACAGGAACTAAAATGAAGCTGAACTCGTTTCATGTGTCTCAAAGTACAAGCTCCATCCAGTCCTGTAAAAACTCATGAGCACATAAATGTAGAAATGTCACACACAAACACACACACACTTTAACCCTTTAATGTGGATCCAAATACAGCTGTAGAACTTTTCCCCCACATTTATCAAAACATAGCAAAAGAACAGTAATAAAAAGTGAAGCAGCGGCTTCTACTAAGAAATAAAAACTTGTTCTATCAAAATATTTTTGGTTCTTATCGCTAAACAGAGAATGAAGGTTGATGCTTTAAAAAGTGATTCGTTAAAAATGAAAGTGCAACAGTTTTTAGTAAAGTGCAGAAAGAGTTTGAAGCTCCCAATGAAAAAAAAACAAAACATGAATATAAGATGATTTTCTGCTTTTTTCATGATAATACTAAAAACCAATATTTCCACGGTTCTGTTATTCACATTTAAACTGAACTAGTCTTTAAACGTTCTCTCAGAAGGTTTGACGTCTATGAACTAATGTTGTGATCATGAACACAGGAGATCGTCTTTGGTCGTATTAGAACTAGTTTCTGAAAATGACCCCAGTTGAATTTTATCTCGTTACCGCTGCTGTGCAAGAAGGAAACGTTCTCACGCTGGTGACTGGTTAGCAGTAGGTGGGAGGCTCATCCTGAAACTGCTGGTATTTTGGTGGCGATGGGGACCCGAAGGTGCCGGGGACCTTCAGCACGACGCTGGGTGCAGTGGTGCTGCGCATCTGGTGGATCATGATGGAGGACAGGATGGTGCCCAGCAGCTGGAAGAAAGACGTCAGGTCTTTAATAAAAAGGTAAATGTCTGATTAGTTCAGAAGGTTTTTCTGTTGCTTTAACGGAAACACTCACTGCCAGTGAAGCCAGAGTGAAGAAGAGGCCGAGAATGACGGTGACAATCAGCTCGAACTCTTCAACGATGAAGGAGAGGCAGGGCTGAGGGTGAGGAGAAAATATTATTTAATCATTTACAGGTTTCTGATAAATAAGATTTCTTTTTTTTAAATGAACAGTTGTGTTTTCTATTCAGCAACAGATCAGTCGCGTAGCTTCACTGACCTTTGAATACACCAACGTCTGCTGCATGAATAGGGTCTGGAAGAGACGCACAAAGAAAAGGGTTTTTTAAATTAACCATCACTCAGAAACAGCTCGGTAGCGTTAACGTGATGACACTCACGCTGTGGTCGACAGCCTGACACACGTCCTCGTCCGTCGGGCTGCACGCGCAGGAGTACGGGACGCTGGCCCCCCAGTCGGTGTAGCTGAACACACCACAGCAGTGCATCTGAACACAGACAGGGACGTTTTAAACGAGCTGCACCAAAACCTGCAGGAACACGGTCGCAGCCTCGCGAGGATTAACGATGAGGAAGGAGGATATTTTAATGTTGATGTTAAGACAAACTCAATGAGCCGTAATTTAAGAAACAAAGAAATGACGAATGGAAAAAAGGACTTTTCTTCAACTTCCTCTTTAAGTGAATGAATAATAAGTCATCGTTGGCAGTAAAACATAAAAAAAAAAACAAACAAACAAAAAAAACCCACAAGACAGGGAGTGACCCTCCACAATAAATGCAGCTCACCTTTGCCTGTAGGGCTTCTAGTGCGCTCCTCATTTCTTTTGGAGCTTTGTCCAGAGGCACAAAGGAACTCAGGGTATTCTCAACCATCGCTTCCACCTACAACAAAGATGATCATCACAGGTCAAACACAACCAGAACATCAGCTGAGCAGACATGAAGCCAATTCATCCACCTCTTTGTCTCTTATTGGTCTGAATTTGTGCTCGGGCGCTCTGGGTTGTTACCTTGGGACGGGAAATGGCAGCAGGGACACCAAATCTGAGCATCAACAGAGTTCCTGTGACCATGCAGCCGAGGAACTGCAGAAACGGGAACAACAAGGAGACGTGAGTTTCCTACACAATGATTCATCACGTTCTGTACTCTGGTCAAAGGGCACATGATGACATCCCTTCAAATTAACACGGAATCTACACATTTCCCAACATTTCGTCATCCTGTGCAGCCCGTGTGTCAGCTGCTCCTGCTCTCACCAAAGCGAGGCACAGCCTGCTCTCTCTGTGCGCGCCATAGGCTCCCAGGATGGCGATCACCATGGTAACGCCGCCCAAGACATAGAGGACGTAGATCCCAGCCTAGAGGCAGAAAAGGCAGGTCCACAGTTTTAGAGTTACGGTTAACATGTGGTGTAACATTCACTCACGTCAACCTGGGCTCGTTTCACCTCCAGTCATGTTTGATCATCATGACATATCAACAATAACTGGATCCACTGGTCTGAGCATTTCTCTCTGCTGGTACGTTAGTGTGATGTGTTCTAAAGCCAGGACACCACGACCCTAACCCTAACCCTAAGCACAGGCCAGCAAATGCCACGTTCACTGTTCTTACATCTTCTCTTGCACGAAAGTTGGTGAAGATCTGATGCTGGAAAGTGAGCGCAATGATGAGGGCGCCGATGATCTGAAACAAACAAAAAAACACATTTAATTAACCTGGATAAACCCGATCAAACCCACAAAAAACACACACTGCTGCTTTTTCTCACAGAGAAACATTCTGATAACTTCAGGTTACGTTTGAAGTCAAATTAAACTAATTTAATTCAATTCTTTATCAAAATTAAGAATTTAAAACGAACCTAATTGGAGGTAACGAGCTGGGAAAGTACCTAGAAAATTGCGTAACTGCAGTAGTGACTAGTACCTCCACTGTATGAACACGAAACTAAAACTACAGTACTGTCAAACCCTTTCGAGTAACTTAGAGTAAATGTGTAGAATGATAGTAGAGTACATCGTGTACTTTTATATTTCCGTGTTCACTTCTCCGCGGTGACTCATGAAACTTTCCTCTGAAAAACGTCGTTGCTGCTTTTCCCTGCGCTCACACGATGGTTGGACGTGTTGAAAGTCACCCAAAAACCTCGAACCCAAATGAAAACTCTCATTAAACTTCCTCCCAACTTTACTGCGCACTTTTTATTCCCGCAGCGACTGCGGCCTTTTTTTTAAGGCAAACCTTAGAAAACTCACCGCGAACAGGACGTTGAAGACGGTGAAGGTCCGTCTGAGACAGGTGTTCACCTGGGCCATGGTCACGCGGAGAAACACGTCAAAAAGGCTCAAACGAACTTTCTCCAGCGGCGAGCTGACGCGGAGCCGAAGGTCCGGAAGCTTTATACGGCCCGGTGCCGGAGGGGGAGGGAGAGGGGAGGTTTACAGTCGAAGACTTCCGGTGCGTGTTCGGAGGCAGGAAGTCCCCGGCCCGCGTGACACCTTCAAACTTTATCGATCTCCTGAGAGACACGAGCACAAACAGCTGCGGAGTCAGCACGAGGAAGTCAAATGAAAACGCGAGAAGAAATAATTTCATTCTAAGATAAAGACACGTCGCTGACTTCGCGCTCGAGTGATGAGCCAGTTCTGAGCAGATTCGATCACCCGGTCCAAGATCCGATTGGTTCAGGTGTCGGATCCACAACAGGACGTTTAGTAGAAACGTTTCCTCTTTTATTTCCGTTGAACTATTTTAATTCATTAGTCTGATTTCTCACTGTGGAGATCGATTCTTTTACCGAGATCACACCTAAAGTCTAAATATGAGACAGATCAATAATCAAATGTTTCTATTGACTGGTTATTGTTTGTATTTGTAGTCAAACTGACATGATCACAGCGTTTCTTTAAATTTACCGCGTTTCACGTGAAAACACGTGAATTGTATTGATGTTAAACCATGAACACACCATCTTCTGTAGCATTTTAACAACAAACAACAGTCAGTAGAAAATGCTATTTTATTTAATCCTTGTCCGATCTGACAGGATGTGAGGACCCGGTACAGACGGAGGCTTGAATGTTGCTGGAAACGTTAGAAACTGTCCGGACGGTCTCCACTGCTCCTGCTGCTCCATCTGCCCTCGTCTCCAGGCGACGAGCAGTTCATCTCGAACGAGCCCTTCATCTTCTTCTTCGTGTCCTTCTTCCCTCCAGCTCGGCGCCTCTGCCTCCCCCTGATGTGACCAGCAGGTGTCGCCATGTTCACAGAGCTGCGGCTCTAACACTGTTCGGGAGAATACGGCCTCCCACACGTTTGTATTCTCATGTGCAGCTTCATCGCTGAATTGCGGCCGAATCTTTTCCCACAGACGCAACAGGACTACGGCTTCTCGCCTGTGTGTCTTCTTCTGTGGACTTTCAGTTCATTGCTGCTCACAAAACGTTTCTCACACATTTCACAACAATACGGTTTCTCACCGTGTGGATCCTCATGTGCCTGTTCAGTACCGACTTGTCACCAAATCTCTTTCCACAGGTGTTGCAAAGGTACGGTTTCTCACCCGTGTGAGTTCTCATGTGGACCAACATGTTACTTTTACACCTGAAACATTTCTCACATTGTTGGCAGGCATACGGCTTCTCACCTGTGTGGACTCTCATGTGCCTATTCAGGCTCGACTTCACATTGAAGCTTTTCCCACACGCGGTGCAATAATGCCGTTTTTCACCTGTGTGACTTCTTCTGTGTATGTACAGTCCAGCCTGTTGTTTAAAATATTTCCCACAAGTGTCACATCTGAAATTGTTTATACCTGTGTAAATATTACAGTCAGTCAGTGAGTTGTCGTTTCCTGCCTGATCTTGTCTCTCAGGTACAGGAGAGCTGTGAGGGAGGAGCTGCTGACCGCTGATTGGTTCTGGTTCACTGTGGTCACTTTCCTCACTAAAGGACTCAGCCTCCTGCTTCAGTGTGAGCTCCTCTCCCTCCTCACTGCTGCAGAGTTTCTCCTGTTCCTCTTTAACTGCTGGAGTTTCTGGATCTTCTTGGTCCAGAGTGGAGTTCCTGTCCAGCTGCAGGTCAGTGAGAACCACCTCCTCCTCCTTACAGACATGCTTTTGCAGGAGCTCTGCAGGGTCAAAACAAAAAGATCAGCAATGTTACAAAAAGGACGTTGCTGCTGAAGATGAAGAGGAATTCATCTCACAATACTGAAGTTTTTACAGTTCAGTGAGTCAGAGCAGCTTCAGGCCCCGACGTGTTATCATGTAATATTACATAAAAACATCAGAGTGAATACATTTATGATTTCATTTATTTATCCTCCCTGGAACTATGGGGAAAAGTAATTGACCCTTAAACATCCTAACTGGTTCTGCCAACAACTGCAACCAAGAGTTTACGATGACCGCCAGTCTTTCAAATCTCTTTTCTTTGCAGAGTTGTTTTAATGCAACCACCCAGAGCTTCGCTGCTACCGTGTCTCTCTCATCACTGTTCTGCCCTGTAACCCAGGTGTTCTTGAGCTTGGGATTCTCAGGTAGAGCCAGACGCCACTATCTACAGGAGCTGCCTGTTCAGGTGTGAATGATCAACTCTATCGACTCTACCTGTCCTGTGAAGTTTTATCTGCGGTTTCCAAACGATTTCCAACAGCCTGTGCTGACGGTGGATCTCTTCTTCGTACTCAGCGATGGCTTTCTCAAACACTCCGAATATTTCCTCCGCAGCAGCTGTTAGTCGCTCGGTGACAAAGTTTCTCAGACAATTAACTGAAGACATCGTCACTGTTTTTACTGAAACATTAATCAGGAGCCACGATTCATACACAGCGGAGGCTACTCGTGTTTACTTCCGGTGGGCGTAACACGGTGAAGATCCGATAGTCAACGTTGGTTATCTTTTTTTATTCCGCCTTTACTTTGAGATAATCCTGAAATCAGCTGTGTTTAATTAACTTAGCTTCTGTCTCACTCTCCTAGTGCACTTAATGTATTTAGCCAATCGTTTGTGCCTATTTTAAAATATATTTTATACAAATCATTACTGATTGTCTCATAACCATGGTTTTCCTACAGGATTTAGAGTTTGTGTCCATTGTATCTTGTGTGGTTGACTGAGGACAGACCTGACAGGATGTTTTAATACACCGAATAATCCACCTAGGACAAAGGTTAATGATTTAAGTCTTTGTGTGTTCGTTTTTCACTTAGATGTAAAGTTGTCTCTGTTGCTAGCATCCACGAAACATATTTTATCCCAAAATGGTAAATTTGTAGGGACATCAAATATAAACAAATCTCCATAATTTGGTTTAAGATATTAGTTTGGGGCTTTCTACTTAATATAATTTTTAAAGAAGGAAATGCTAGCGTCTGTAGCCACTAGCTGCTTAGCTAGCTAGGTGAGGACAGCAACGTTATCGCGGCAAATCTTACTCGAGACGTTTTAAGACGCCGTTTTATCTACTGTCTATTTTACAACCGTTGGCCCAGTGTTAACATTTCTCACTTGACCGCACATACTAACATTGTAAGAAATAATATAATCATAGGAGTATTAATAAGCACGTATGCGCAGGGGCGACCGGAGTGCTAACCTTGCAGTCAGCAGGTAAACCGCCTACATTTTCTTTTGGGTGGCGTATATCTATTACACATTTTTATTATTTTAAATAACAACCTGCTGGTTGAGCTAGCTGTTAGCTGAAGCGTGAGATGGGATTAATATTTATTTAAAATGACATCTTTTTTATCACAGTCCAGGCGTCGTCGTGGCAACATGTGACCCGTCCAGTTTTGACCTGATGATGGTTTGTGTAGAATGTTTGATTCGCTGTTAGCTCCGTTAGCTGATTATGTTTCTACACCAAAGATGGACCGGCGTGTTTTCTATCGTTATTGTTAATCGTAGTTATGTTTCTATTGAAAGTTTGATTATGTCATTGACTGTTAACAAATTCACAGCATCAACATTAATTTAACGTTGCTTCTCTTTCTCCTCCCCTTTCTCTCCATCATCATCATCATCATCATCACCACCTGAAGTACGTCTCCTCACACACCCCTCTGTCGTTTCTGTGTCTCAGATGGAAAAAGCCTCTGCTCCTCCCCGGAGCAGCTGCAGCAGAGCCGCTGTTCCACATACAGTGAAGCCGCGCAGCACACCGCAGGGCGGGGAAGGCACGTCGCGCGGCCGCCGGTGGTGGTGATGGTGGCGGAGCTGATCTCCGGGGCTCTGGCAGCGTCTCCACCCTTATGCTCCATGATAGAGGTTCGGAAATACACAACAGCCGCTTCGCTTGATGCGTGATTCCGGCACTAAGAGAAGCCGCCGCCAACACAACCGATTAATTCCGGTAAGGAAAGGAATGAGGAAAGGAAAGATGAGCCGCGGAGCAGGAGGATTTCTCAGCATGATTCTTTTCCTGTGTCTGACATGGACACAGCTGCCAGTCACAGGTAAGAGTCCTGCATGCTGCTGTCTGGACCACACGGTGTTTAATGGGACTGCATGTGAACAGTACAGGTTTACGTGTTGTAGGACACCTCCACCCCTAAACACATTCAGTTCCTTCATGTTTGACAGGATCCAGCATTCAAACGCTCATAACTACAGGTCAAACAGAACAAGATGCTCCCAGGAACGGCTTCACCTCCACTGGGAAATGTAGTATGTGATTTAGCAGCTCCTATGCAGCATATGGAGAGATGTACACACAGCTCAGGAGACTGTGAGTGGTGCAGGCAGAGTAGGAGTGTTGGTTTGAATGCCCAGGTGAGTCTGTGTGGAACAGACCGGGATGTGTTAAGTTGTTGTACAGTGAACCTGTCAAACAAGTCATTTGTTCCTAAACTTTTTCAGAGGCTGGTTTTATTTATGTGATGAGTATTTAAAAGAGCAGCAGAAAATGCCAGAAGACTCCAGTTCAGGTTGGTGAGAAGGAATCCAGTAAGCGTGCAGCTAATGATAAGTTCTTCTAGAGTAATTTGACAGGTACTAATTACTGGTTCCGTTTCTCAGATATCATAGCTAACACAGCTCATTACACGGGTGTGGACCCGTGTTACAGTTCTGTGTTCCACTGTCGTCTCAGCTGAACTCCCCCCCTTTGTTCAACGTGCTGCCAGCCTGTTAGGAGACGTCTGAGATTCTCATGTGTTGATGCTACCTGACTGTGATTAACGATGTAATCGGGCCTTTCCTATCAAGGTAGAGCAGGTTCTTGTTAGTCCCGTTTAGTGAATGTTATAAAGCGCGTGAGCTCTGCTGCAGCTCGTGAACTGATTCGTATTTAGTAGTTTGGCAGTGAATACAAAATAACACACAGATACACAAACACACACTGAGGAACAGTTAATTGAACTCATTGAGTCTCATGGTGACGTTATTTTCCTGCCTGGCTGCTCTTAGTGATGAAGCCCATGAATATGTAGGCCTGGCGGACCCTGAGCAGTCCTGAGCAGTTTCTGCTTTTAGAGCTAGATGTTGGCAGGCTTTTGTTTTTTCTGTACATGAATACATGCTGATTACTTGAGGTACAGACTGGAGCTTTGAGACATTTTCTTGGTCCCGAGCTCTCGGCCCGTCTTGTGAACAGTTTATTCTTCTACACAAACACTGAAGTCAGATACTTCTCGTACTTTAGCTAGCTAGTAGATGTTTATTGGTCTTCCCAGTGTGGTTGTTGGAGCAGTCTCCCCACAGAGTTACGGGGTCAGCCCTCTCTGACGCAACCTGTAATTGGCTGATGGCTCCTGTCCAATCAAAGCGTGCCTCTGCTCAGCATCATGCCTAGCAACCGGGACGCTGTCGCTAGGGAGAAACGAGGCCAGAGAGAGGGAGGAAAAAGAGCTGTGTCAGCTCTGCAACCCTGTCGGGGACTGGCTCGTGTTTATTTACCTCCTCCGGCTCTTAAATGTTAGATTTATTACTGAGACCTGCCAGCATGCTGAGATTCTGCATGTTTTCAAAAAGTCTGAGCTCACGTGCTTACATTTAACATCATAAAAACATAGTGTGGTAAAACGGAAAGAGGTGATAAAACACACCCTGGAACCAGAATCCACTCACGCTTTTCTGTCAGACTCATGCCACAGGTACAACCTGGAGGATTGGTCCTGCTTCTGACAGACAGACAGGAGTCAGAGGACACCGTCACATGTTTTCATCCTTCACTCTCTAACAGCTGCGGTCGGGTTCAGGCTGACGGTGTTGGAGGTTGTAGGTGAAGCTTCAGGTAACCGATCCAAATTGAGTCCCACTTAAATCCAGTGAAGGCCTGTGTAGGATGAATGAGTTTGATCACTCGAGCTCACAACGCAGAAATGAACCTGCCTCCGTATGTTAGACCGATTACAGATCAATAAAATGTGAGATGATAAACATTTTATTGATCTGTATCCATAAACTCTATAAATAGATTCTATTCCAGGATGTTTCCCAGAATGAGCTGGAGGCTGCTGAGCGCTCACATACGGAGGTTTTTAAACGTAATAAATGATGCAGTGTTCGTATTCACCACGGTCGGATGAGTTCGGCTGCTGCACGGGGGTTTCCTCTCGAGCTGCTTGCAGACTGGTGGAAGCCTCCGTCCTGACCAAAGAGGCAGTGACAGCAGAGAGACAGATGGGATCTCCTGCTCTCACATCTTCTCCTGCTGAAGGATCAGAAGACTGTGTGGACAGGGAGGCCGATTGGATCAGTCATTACACAAGGAAGAAAACTTTCTGTTCTTTCCACATGAGTCTCAGATGGCTGTGAGCTGAGTCCCTACATTTATGGTCTGCACACTAAGAATATAGGATCAACCGTGTACCGATGAGTTAAGTACACACATCTGAGTGCTAATACCACTGTGGTAAAATACTTGATCAGGTAACCCAAACGTGGGAAGAGCATCAGGCGATAGACCTCCCACACTGTAAACCTCAGGAAAACAACAGCAATATTTGATGTTTTTTTCTGTTTGAGTACATGAAATTTTCCATTCAACGAGTAAAGATGAACATTTTTTGGGGGTGTGTGCTAACGTGAGTTTCTGAGTTTACATTAAACGTGCTGTTGTCACTTGAGTCGGTCTGAAATCAAGAACCAGTTGTCACGCAGTAAATAAAATGCCGTTTGGTCGCAGACCATAGTTTTACGACGACACATTTTCTGTCCTCAGAGTCGTCGTCTGGTGACCGTGAGCTGCGTCTTTTCCCTTTGCGTCGCTCCAGTCGTCTCCCGCCACCTGTGCACCCTCAACATGACTTGAACCTACAACATGATGCGGACGAGTCACACCTCCACCTTCACCATCACCGTCATCGTCACTACCGTCAGCACCCTGCTCGTTTGGACACAGCGATGCCGGCCGCCCTCCTGGAGTCTCGGTTTTATCAGGAGCCCGGCGCGCAGCGTGGAGTAAACCTGTTGGCACGACCCCATCATGAGGTGCAGCAGGAGAACGCCGTGGTTTCTGCACGGCATCTCATCACTGTGGTGAGTAATCTGCTCTCTGATTGGATGCACAGAAGTTGGAGGGTTTGTTTTAAATAATTTAGGAGATAACAAAGAGGATTTTTAGCCGTACTCAGCAGTGGAGATCGTTATATTTAATCCAGACCATCTGAATCTGAGAAACACCAGCTTTTCAGATTAGAGATTTCTCGATGCTGGGCTGTGCTCGCTCTCACAGGGTCTCCTTCATGTGGTTGATAAGAGGGTCTCTCCTCCCTCACAGAGGGATCAGAGGTCACTGAAAGCAGACAGTGAGTGAGCGACCGACGAGGAGCTGCACAGTGCTCTCTACAGCTCTGGAGGAGGGATGCTGCACTCTCTGTTGCCATGGAAACACTAATCATGAGCGTGCAAGACCCACTTACCTACAAAATGGGTGGTTACATAACTCTAAAAAGCAGCGACCTTCAGAGTCACATTGAGAGAGAGAGAGAGAGAGGTATGCACTGGTTGATAATGAGGGAGATGGTGAGATGAAAGTGATCGAGAGGGAGAGAGAGAGAGCGACGTGCTCTGGTTAAAAATGGATGGTGGTTGTCAGAGAGGAAAAGACCAGAAGCTCCAGGACATTCGATTTCCTTTTACACGTCTGTGGTGCTCTCACATTTTGATGGAGTCCTTCATGCTGCTCTGTGAGAGTCAGCCGGCACAGAAGAGGAGTGCCTCACTGCAGACAGAGGAAGCTGCTCAGAAAGAGAACGCATTTATGAACATGTCAAACGTCCAGGTGGAGCAAGAGTTCAGAGGTCCAGGGGCCCGCGACCTCAGGTGTGCTCTGTCACTCAGGTAATCACAGGAACACGGTGGCACATACGACCACACAGAGAAACGTGCACCAGCTTCAGATGTTCAGACAGTCTGAGTCGTATTTTTAGAAGAGAAGCCACTTGGTTATTAACTTCACAGAATATCCGTAGATGTGAGCCGCCGGGTGTCACCGCCAGCACTCCCACAACCCTCTGCCAAAACATTCAGAGGTGTCATCGCCACAGATGCATTGTGGGAGTTGATGAAATCTGGAGAAACCTCCGGTGGCAGCCGAGCGACAGATGGGAGAGGTTCAGTTCAGTTTGACTGTGTGATTTGTTGCTTCTGGTTCTGTCTGCTCAGCAGACGTGGATCACTCTGCACTGTGCCTGATGAATAAATCACTTACTCCTCAGGAGCCTACAGGATTTGTAGGAGCTGCAATGAAAAATCAATGTTCATGTTGAGGCTATCAACATGTCAGTTTTCCCGCATTTACCCTCACGTCAGCGGGAACCTCCCTCCACTTATCCAGTTAGAGGGTAGTTCCCAGGAGGAGCAGCTGTTTGTCTGTTCTAACCTGATTGGTTGGGTGCGCGCGTGTGTGCGTGCGTGTGTGCACTGACTTATTAAATGCTTCATGTCAGGTGTGTGTGTTACGCCTGTCAGTGGAGGGAACTTTGACGCCACTTGAAGCCCACAGAGGGAAACATGATTCATCCAGAACGCTGTGTTTGCTCGGTTCACTTCTAAACGCTGCAGCTCGCTCCGTATGTTCCACAGAAACTGGAGTTTTAAGATAGTCTCTGTGTTTTAAAGCGTCCAGGTTATCGAGACAAAGTGACTGTGTAATATCAGAGATTATACTCTTTTGGTTTTTAAATCTCAACGTGAATATTTCTTTAATCCTGATGTCCATCATTTTATACTCGGTTAACAAACGACATGATAACATGACGTGCCGTAGTCTAACTTCATTTTCATTACAACCTTATTGTAATTTCTTCAGTTAAGCATGTTTAGAAATAAAAAGAAAATATATATAATATAATAATATATTAATATAATGTATAACAGAAGAGGTTGCAGTGACCACTGTGTGATTTATTATTAATAAAGTTCAGATCACATTTCATGAGCAAATTATGCAGAAAGGCAATTAATTTAAAAATCATTATAGCAGCTGTGTGGTCAGATTGTAAAGTTCTCAACTTTGCTTTCCTGACATTTTATCTTCCCGATTGATCAATAACTATTAATACAATTTAATTTAGAGCCCGGCTAATATGAATGTACAAACCTGTCTGTGAGCATCTTGTAACATGTAACAGTATTAACACAGTCTGCAATGAATTAATTATCAAAATGGATTATTATCTGTAGTGTTTTACTGCTTTTATATGATGAACGAATTGGATAAAACTTGTCAGATTTGTTGATTTAGTAACATTTTCTAACCTCGGTCATAAAAAATATTCCTGAGACAGTTTAATGTGAGAAACGCAGCCTGCTGTGCGGTGACCCAGAGCCTTTTTCCTCAAAGAAAACATCACAAGCATGAATAATCTGAACTGAAGTTCACTCATTCAGCGTGCGAGCATGTGTGAGAGTGTGTGAGCGAGCTCATTGAGTCGCATGCTGCACGTGCCGCTCACGTTTTTTCCCGCCAGCGCTCTGGAGCTGCACAAGAAGCACGCAGCAGAAAATGACTCCTCTACAACAGATTCATTACTAAAGCTGGAATGTGTGAAAATGTGTTTGTGTGTGTGACACTATCATGTCATGACGTTCGCACTCCGCTGTGCAGCGGTTATAAACCCATAGAAAAACACGTAAACCGGCAGTTTGTGTAAATACAGACTCATTAGCCAGTAACGTGACATTTTCTTTACTAATTCCCATGTTCAGTTAGTCTTAAATGAATTATGCATCCTGTCTATGATGAGCTGGAGAGCAGGATTCATGGTTCCATCCACTGTCACGAGTCGTCCAGCACCTGAAGCAGCAGAACGGCCCCAGACCATCACACTGCCACCACCATGTTTATTAAATGCTAGTGTTACACCAGAAGGACACGTCTGTCTCATCAGTCCACACACTTAAAAATCAGTTTGATTTGAATCGTTTAAGTTCGACAAATGGGCACAAAAGATTGTAAATATCATTTTCAGAGATTTGTAAATCATTTTGAACTTGTTTATAGTTGCTGTTTGTTTCTTGGTCCGTTAATCAAGTCTTTACTTTAATGCCTCCTTTTAAAACACAGTGGGAAGATGTGTCTTATGACTCCGTCCTTGTCCTCACTTCTTCCTAAATCTTTTATTTTTATTGTTCACGCCTCCTCTCTCTGATATCTGATTGGTCCAAATTGGATTCCCCCGAGCTGCCCCAGGGGTTACAGGCTAATTAGTGGTTATTACCGTGTGTGTGTGTGTGTGTGTGTGTGTGTGTGTGTGTGTGTGTGTTGGGGTGGGGACAGAAATAGTCTCTGATCCTGACAGGAAGCCCAGCAATATAATGGCATTACCTGGATGACAGCCAGTCAGGAGTCAGGTGGCAGGTTGAGCTCCTTCCCCCACCTCCCCCTAAGCCAATCAGAGATCATGGCATGCTAGTTCAGGAAATGGACGAAGAGTCCCTGAGCTGTGACTGACAGGCAGACACCAGAGAGGATGAACCGTGTTTTCACATTTACGTGGTAAGATTCTTTGTTTGATGGTTTAAATTCTGGGTTTTATTATTTATTTCACTGTGTTTTATTTGTTTGTTGAAGTATGTAACTTTTTAGTAGTTCACTCTTTGTGTAGAAGTGAGAGCGGTACATATAGTTACACACAAATGCTGTTTGTTTTACTCAAAGCGAAGCCTCTGATTTACCAGGCTGGAATCATTGTTCACTGTTTAGATAAAAATGGTTCATCAGCAGGGTTTTAGGGTATTCTCATTAAGATGGACTGGTTATCTAATCATTTCAATCCCAGTATTTTATTGCAGGTAAAAAAATTAAAGTGTACAGATGATGATTATTACGTGATAATTTTTTGTTCTTGTTACGGTGTTACAGTCACGTGGTTGGTGTTTGTTTCATTTGCTGCTTTATTTGTCAAGAAAAAGGTGAAAAGATTGATTTTAATCAGGAACAGTTCTGATTACTACTGAATCATTTCAAGAGGCGGCGCTGAAAGGAAAAGTGGTAAAAACGGATGTTTCAGCATCGGAAATTTGAATCAATAATATGAATCACTGTTATTTATTTGGTGTTGGTTGGTTCAGCTGTGTTTCTCCTCTCTTATCTAACAGAACAGACTCCAGCCAAACACAGACTGATAATCAGATCAGCCGTGTGTGTGTGTGTGTGTGTGGAGCCCGTCTGGCTGTAGTTATTGTTCCTGATATTAAATTAAGTAGCACCAGAACATGTTGTTGTTTTAGCCATTAGCAAGCAGTCTCCGACACACACACACACACACACACACACACACACACACACACCTTATTGTTTGAGCTGCAGCTGTTGGTGGTTTAAAGCTGACGGACGGAGAACGGCAGCGCTCAGACTTTTGTTGTTTTCTTAGCCTCAGCTCCAAACTTGTCTGATTTACACGCTGCATGTACTAACGATTCAGTCACCACGGTTACAGCGCTGTGTTTCTTTGTCAGCTCCTTTCAAACTAAAGATAATCAGTTGACTCCCAAAATGGGAAAATACTGCCTGTTGATTTAATTTTTTTCCCCATTTTCTATTAAAAACATACTTTTACTGAAGAGTTAATGGTTGAGGATCATGTTTCAGTAAACAAATGTACCAGGAAAACCTGAACTGAAATCTGAACACTCGAGCCAGCTTTAACAGAATTAGGCTAATTGATCATTAAAGTAGTTCTAATCAATGAATTGAGCAGTTGTTGTAGCTCTAGTTCAGACAGTCACAGCTTGTGCCTCTCGTGTGTTTTATACATGGAAGGTTGGGGATGATCCATAAAACCACAGATAGAGACAAATTCTAAAGAACATCCAAAACACAGAGAACTGGTTCAGAGGGTTCTAGACCTTTATGGGCGTCTGGAGTCTGCAGTCATCCACTGCAGCTATATTTCATGCACTGCCAGCTGACCAGAAACCCTTAAGATGGTTAGGTGCTTAGGATGATGGATGGATGCACGGTGAGGTCACTTTTCTTGCTTTTGTTGGTAAGAAATCCTAATTTTATTTCTGGGACAGAACCGGAACCTGAGGGATTTGGGTGATTTTGTTGCACACTGTTGGGATGTGCGTGTGTGTTTCCATAAATCCTCGGTGTCGTTCAGATGTGTCTCATGTTGTTTGTCCTGCAGTAAAGTCCAGGACGAGTCAGTCGTTGGTGCTTTTCACCTGTCTCAGATATCGGGTTTGCTGGAAGTAGAACTGGGAGGAAAACTGGAGGAGCCGCACACACAGGAGGGAGACGGGGGTAAAGAGAGATGGCCTGTAGCAGAGCGAGAGGGATAAGTTATAATTCGATCTGTTTGGTGATGAAGCTGCAGATTGTAAAACTCATCTAGGGTCACGTTGGTTTCTGGAGTCTTTAGTGTAACAGAATCTGAGCTTTATTCCAGTAACTGTGCGCGGAACCATCAGGCTGGACAGATGATCAGAACCCACATGTGTACCGTTAAAGATCCGAGTTGCATGGTTTGGTTAGTGGAGGAAGCCTCGGTCTGACGTAGCGTGGCTCGGGTTTCCTCTAACGTCCTGCGTGAGGGAGAGAGGTCTCCTTCCTAGTTTGGCTCTGTAAATCCTGCTAAATGATTCTGAGTGGAATCCTTTCTTCTCAGCTTCTGCAGCTTGTCTCCTTCAGCCGGAGTCGATGGAATCCAAACCTCTTGATTTGTTTTACTCACCCTACTCTTTTCTTTCTCCATCTCTCTCCATGTCATCCCACCCTTCTCCCTCTCCTCCTCCTTTTCTCTCCCTTCCTCAGTACTTGGCCGCGGACGTGCGGAGGCTGAACAGCAGTCTTCTTCGCTGGTTTCGTGACGGTGTGGCGGCAGCTCTGGGTGTTCCCGCGGGGCATGTTCACATCAATCGCCTCAATGTAAGACCCACACTTTCACTATTGCACTCTGCCAACTGACTGTTCAATTGACTGATGCGCTGATGGACCTGCAGGAGAAGAAGAACGGCATCGAGCTGTTCGTGTCGTCCAATAGGCTGGGGATCTCCGAGCCCCGCCCCGCTGAAGAAGTCATCCAGTCACTGAATGTCAGGGTCCTCCACCGGCACCTGGGACACTTTGGCATCACTGAGGTCTCAACTGAGGTGCGTTTGAAAACTGCTAGCGTGCCCGCAAGCGAAGCGCGGCTCATTAGGCAGCCTCGTTAGTCCCCATGGAGACGTATGGATTAGGATTATTAGAGAGCAAAGTGCTGCTGCTGAAAGTTTAATGGACGTATTAAAGTCCCATCGATCAGCCTGAGGATGAGCAGAGAAGCTTAATAGATGATATTAATATTATTGCTCTCACAGCAGCTGTGAAGAAAGTGACGGCTCCACTGTAATCAGAGACTCCCTGTCAGGAGTGATGAGCAGACCGGACAAATCGGAGCAACTGCTTTCCAGCATCGTCTCTCTAACTGAACTGACCTCAGAAATAAACTGAATCAACATCTGGAGTTAGAGTTTGTTCTGTTTTCTGAGAATTGATTGTTTCTGTTTGTAGAAAAACGTCCTGCAGGGCGAGCAGAGGGACCACGTGTGGAACAGAGAAGGTTTCTATGCCGTCGTCCTCTTCTTCACCGTCTTCGTCATCGTCATCACCTGTTTAATGGTAAAATGTTACTCAAACCAAATATTCCTCTTCAGTTCTGTATTTTTGTTTTGCAATGTGACATTTAATCCACACGGGGGGGCAAACAGACCACAGTGTGTCTGAAAACAAGAAATCACTTCTGGTGTCTGTAGACGGTGAGACGTTCTAATAAATTCAGTTTGAACGTTTTATAAGATGAACTGGTTCAGTTACACCAGGTGAAGGACATTTTCAATTAACACACGTTAAACTCTTTATTCAACGATTTAATAAAAACTTTTTAAACCTTTTTATATTGGATCTCCAGGTTTTGTATCGACTCAAAGAGAAGGTCCAGGTTTCTGACAGACAGCTTAAAGCTCCACCACCTGACCTACCCCTGACCCCAACCGTCTCTACAGACACTGCCCAAAGGTCAAAGGGCACCAAGGTCAACACCCGACACTCAAACCTTCAGCACAATGTTAGAAAAACCATAAAGGCTCATTAATGCATTTTGTGCTTTAGGCTGTGACGCCAGGAAGCATGGTCCAAGCTGAGCTCCCTCCATCTGTAGCCACGCCCATTCCCCAACAGCAGCCAATCGCAGCCTGCTGCCGCCTCGCACCACCTGTCGTCCCTCTACCCAGGTATTCCAGCAAACAAATAAAAATGTCTACGTTCTAGATGAGAGTAAGTGAATTTGGCAGCGTGTAAGACGTTTGCTACTCGTCTGCACTGTTCTTCTTTTGACAAATCGATCCTCAGTGGAGTTTGATCAGTTTTTCTCCAGCTGATTTCTCATAGGGCTTATTTCAACCTTTTTTTTTGTAGCCCCGCCCCCACCCCAGTGGTCAACAGCAGCAGTCACGCCCCTGTTGCCCCGGTAACAGCCACTAACGAGCTGAAGCCCTGCCCCTCCCCTTTCAGGATGAAACCTGCTGCAGGTCTCCAGGAACGGTAAGTTAGGTCACACCTGTCTGAGAAGATTAAACTTACAGTAATGAGTGTGTTCAAATGTCATCACAGGTCCTGTACGGATCCTCAGGCTGTGTTGGTATAAAGGGCAGTGTAGCTATGGAAACATGAATCGGCCTCTCTGACTTTAAATCACCTGGACGGGCGACGAAGCGCTACTTTCTGGGACTCGTTACCTGGATTACTGAGCATGCGTTGGTCCACGTTCTTTCACGAGTGCGGAACATCTGATGGAAACAAAACTTTCCGTCCTTGTCAATGTGCCTTTGAACCAAACTCCCAACCTGTGCCCACCCATGAACTCTGACCCAGCTGTTTGTTCCAGATTGTATTGTGAAATAAAATGATTTATTCTAAGCCAAAAAGGAAAAATCTTAGAGGAGGCTGATTAAAGGAACAGCCCGTATAAACACACCATGACCTGGGATGAGGTTCGGTTTTATTTAGCCAGTCTTGGAGACGTGGATGAGTGGGAAGCTGGAAAAAAGGAAAGAATGATGATGCTTCTACACCTGACGTTCGCATCGCAGACCTCCAGCTGAGTGAAGGCGGGTTTGGGCCGGTGAAACCTGTGGAGGGAGTTTTATTCTTGTACGCATCCTGTGATTGGAAACCAGCTGTTGAACCACTTGAGCAGGAGGTCTGGGATTTATTCTGTGTAATCGATCAAATCATGTAGTTCTGTACCTTTGTGCAGCCGTTGTTGCTTTGAGAGCTCTTTAAATGTGGCTACAGTTCATTTCCTTCTTCAGGAGTTTCATAACTGAAAAGAAAACACCTTTATGAGCGGCTCAGCCCGGTTTTAAGCACTTCAGCCCTTATCTGCGGCTCTGAACTTTTCCATTAACATAGTGCTTCCGCAGGTTCCGACCTCAGGCTCCATTTTGTTCTGGTCAGTGTTCAGAGCGAGGCTGTTAAAGGTAAGAAAAGGAAGGAAGATTTCAGGCTTGGAGTGAGAACAGGATGTTTTTCTTGGTGTCTGTGTCTTCTGTGTGTGTGTCTGTGTCTGTGTCTTCTGTGCGTGTGTGTGTCTGTGTGTGTGTTGTCCCCTCTGGAGGGCTGCCAATCAGCAATCAGACGAAGGGGAGGAAACAGCATCCTGGAGAGGAAGCTGCTGACACGTAGCTAGGCAGGGTCCACCCTCACACGCCCCATCAAAGCACACCTTATCTCCTCTACATGGCCGTCGTCGTCTGTCCTGACACCTTACTTCTACACAAATGAATTTAAAGCACGTGGAGATTATCTGGCAGGTTTCTATAATCTGTTGGACACTGAAGCACAGTTTAATTCTGTTGCTGGTCTTCCTCACTTCTCCTCTCTGGATCCGCTGTAAGGCTGTGGTTGACATGAATGATCCAGTGTTAATAAAATGCCAGCACCAGTCTTTGTACCTTACATCTTTATTACAGCTTCTCTTCATGCAGCAGCTGGAAATCCAGATGCCATTTCCCTGAGCGTCAGCAGCGCACTGAATGCTTAGCATGTAAACATCTATACAATAAACCACAGGATCAGTTATGTCCCGACCTCCCCCCCCAGGCGCGGCTCCAATGTCTCTCTGGTATTGGACATGTCGGCCCTTGGCTCTGTGGAGCCACTTAATGTTGCGGTGGTGACCCCCAGAGAAGCAGCAGCGAGGGAGTACCTGCTGTTCGCCGGCCGGCCGCTGACCAGACAGCAGCTTCAAGACGTCGTCAACAACACACACAAGCTGCACACGGAGTTCGCCGTAAGTACATCGATCGTGGAAGCTTAGTGCACAGCAGGTGGTTTCCTCCCACAGCCCCTCTGATTTTATCAGAACCCCCGAGTCGACCCCTCCCGTGTGAAGGGGTGAAGATGGACAGCCCTTCACAATACAATACAGTAATTATAAGCTATTGTAATGGAAACCTGTCAGGTCAGTGATGCAGCAGGGTTCACAATTCTTCACTGGGATTAAGGGAACAACAAACATGCTGCAGGAAGTTGTTTAGTGGAGCTGTTAATCTGGGTCTTTTTGAACTTTCGTGTGTTTTCGTTTTCACAACGTCGGTGCTAATCCTTCTAGACTTTTAATATGAAAAACTATCTGGCAGAATAAAATGTTTGACCACAGGTTTGTCATCATTTTGAAAAGCTTACTTCTTTGACTGTTGCCGTAGCTACAGGCAGGAGAATCTGTGAACGTCCTCTGTCTTTAGTTATTTCAGAATCTCTGACTCCTCTGTGCTCTCTCCGTCTCTCTTGTCTTTCTTCATTATCTAACTTCATGTACTTCATACATAAAACTTGGTTCGCACTAATGTTCAACCTGTTTTCTCCCGTCTCAGGAAATTCCAATGAATTTCATTGATCCCAAGGAGCTGGACGTACCAAACCACGGACCCAAGAACAGATACAAGACCATACTGCCCAGTGAGTACTTAAAAATGTTGCTAATGTCTTATTTCCTGCTGAACCAGGAAGCTGTTTTATTATCAGGGTGGAGTTTAAGGTCAGAGGTCAACAACCCCAAGGACCGCTCTAATCGCACCTCCCTCTTCCCTGAACACACAAACACACACACTGGAACAATACGTTGTCCTCGGGGCTCGCTCTGTTCTCACACTGCCAGAGGCCCGTGTGCTGATTAACACATTATGTAACACACACAGTCACAATGATGGTTTCTTGGTTTGTGCCCTGATGTTTTGGAGACCGGGTGGGTGGTGGGGGGTCAGTGAGGGGAGTTCCTTCCTTCCATCCGGCCAATTAAGGATAAGGAATGTGCACCTAGAGCTGCTGTCAATCAGACTCCATCCTGTGCTCTGCTCTGTGGACAAAAAACCAAGACTTGGACTAAAAGTGTTCAAGACCAAGTCCAGACTGTTTTTAACGGGGTTAATTTAAACCAAGTTTCATGAAGTCATGAAGCAGACAGATACTTTATGTAAATGTATTCTACACTGTTTATGAAATACACTGTAGTTCAGTTTCTCTTCATCTGTTCAGAACATTTAATAAAAAGGCAGTCGGTCTACTTTCTGAGTCACTCTACATTTTGCCTTTCTGCCCCTCCTCTACCTCTAGACCCTCATTCCAGAGTGATCCTGAAGTCGAAGACGAGCAACGACCTGCTGAGTTCCTACATTAATGCCAACTTCATACGGGTGGGTACAACCAGGCCGCGCCACCTGTTGACTCAGTGGTTGGACACGCCTTCATGTTACCCGCTTCCTGCTGCTAAAACTGGACTAATAACTAACTTGTTATTCCATTATTTATGAATATTAGTTTGTTAAATCTTTCATGGAATGTCACACACACGCGCGCGCGGTGTAAGTCGACTACAGAGGTCTGTAATGTCGCTCTCAGGCTCTGACACAATAGATTTTCTTCCTGACAGGAAACTACTGAAGTATATGAGAGAACAGAAGCTGTTTAAGTTCTGCTGTTCATACATCATGAAAGTTCAATCATCTACTCTGCAAATTTTTATGTCCTATTATTTCTCATACTGTTCATATCAAAGGTAAAACCTATAATTCACAGTGGCCAATAGAAATCATCCACCAGCTGAACCAGCTGACCTGAATCTCAGGTCAGGGCTGGGACAGTGTGAACATGTAGAGACATCAGATTATAGTTTTAGTCTTTACTAATCCCCGAGTTGGAATAAAGACTGTGTGCACGGCAGAATTCTCATCCTCCGGCGCTGCTCTCTTCCAGGGTTACCTGGGCCATGAGAAGCTGTTCATTGCCACCCAGGGTCCCATGGTCAACACAGTGAATGACTTTTGGCAGATGGTCTGGCAGGAGGAGTCGCCTGTCATCGTCATGATCACCAAGCTGAAGGAGAAGAACGAGGTAATCCGATTAAAAAAAGTTTGAGCACGTAACAAAGCGAGTAGTTTGACCTTTTTACTTCTGCCTTATCGGCATCTCTCTGCTGACGGAAACATTTTCATCAGTGATGCTGTTCTCTCTCTGCTCTGTAGAAGTGTGTCCTTTACTGGCCAGAAAAGAGAGGGATTTATGGGAAGGTTGAAGTGTTGGTCAACAGCGTCAGAGAGTGTGAACACTACACCACTCGCAGCCTCACACTAAAGGTACGCACTTCTAAAAAAATGTTGTGTTTCTGCTGTTGGGTGCAGACATTTATTTACCGTTTGTGTGTGTGTGTTTCTGTGCAGTGTGGGAATCAAACGCGCACGCTGCAGCATTACTGGTACACATCGTGGCCCGACCACAAAACCCCAGACTCCGCAATGCCGCTGCTGCAGCTGATGGCCGACGTAGAGACGGACAGACGGGCAGCCGCAGCCACGGGACCGGTTATTGTTCACTGCAGGTGATGAGAGAAGGAAAATAAGAAACAGGCTTTTCTCCTGCAGTAACCGAAACAACCTCATTACCCACAATGCTCTTGTTGCAGCGCTGGGATTGGACGGACAGGCTGCTTCATCGCCACAACAATAGGCTGTCAGCAGCTGCAGTTGGAGGGCGTGGTGGATGTGCTGAGCATCACCTGCCGGCTGCGGGCTGACAGGTAAAAACCCAAAGATGTGTCAAACAGAAATGTTCTGAGTGCTTCAGTGTATTGATTCCTACCGGTTTGTCTGCGTGTGCTTGTGCAGAGGTGGTATGATCCAGACAGGTGAGCAGTACGAGTTCGTCCATCACGCCTTGAGCCTGTACGATGCCCGTCTCTCTGCAGAAACCGGTCAGTGAACGTCCTTCACTACAGGGAGACGCTGCTTTGTTCTTGTGGTGCGTTCATAGAAAAAAAGCTGGGGGGGGCTCTGAGATCTGGGACTTCTCTGAGATGAGGTGACTCTTTGAGTTGGACGAACACAGACAACCAATGAGAAATGTTGTGGGTCGTACCTGTTGAAGAAGGAGAAAAGGTAAATTTCTCGTTGAGGAATGTATCGGTTCTTCTCTTCTTCTTCTTCTCTGTTCTTCAGAGGAAGTTTGAGAGACCTGCACACGGACTGTCAGACTGCGTCATTTTGAACTCATCAGATTGTTCTACTTCCTGTTTTCTGTCATGGAAACACAGAAAGAGTTTGAGGGAACTTGATGGTTCGTTGTTTTATAACACTGTTGTGCTTCTGTGTCTTATAGGATGTTAAAATATTCTGTGTTCTTATACAAAAGGCTTTTGGAAAATGACTGTTAGCTGGTTGCACATTTGGTTTAGCTGCTAAACCACTGTTGAACCAACCGTTGCAGCTTTGCCCTGTTCGACGCCTCAGCACTCTGTTCGCGACACCTCCTCCTTTAACCTGCAATGACTCGAAGCTGATGACTGAGAAACTAATATTAATGATGTATTACGGGAAAAGACTTAACTCGTCAAGGTGCTTTAATCCTAGATGCCTTCTTTTGGCATAGCCACAACATGTGGTGCTCTCCAGCAACAATTCTATTGCCAGTGGTTTTCCATTAACCTTCGCGCATCTCGTAACCTCGACCATGAGACGGACAAGGAGCAAAAGCAAAACAACGTTTCAATTATAATTTAGCAACTAGTTTAAAACGTATTAGACACACTAAAAACCACTAAACCTGAACAGCAAATATGATGCTAAGGAAGCAGAATTGAACAAAAATGTCATTTTCTGTGTTGTTGTTCTTTTTATTTTGACAGACTGCAGCTTTTTGCTGTGTCTTGGTAACGTATGGAGTACTGAGGTTACAAATGGGGCTACCGCTAGCCATACACATGCTAAAAGCTAACAAAGTCTTAAACTAGCTCGTGTAGTACAGCAATCACATGGAGGCTAATTTGAGCTGCAGTAGGTCATCGTTAATCCGTGTGATTTAACAACAATAAACGGATGCTATTCTGTGGACTCAGTGCTGTTACTAGCATGCAATGCGAAAGCAATATTTACTCCAATCTAATGTAATATTCCTGCTAAACCACGCTTGTAAAATAACATCATTATTTTTTTGTTTGATGCAGCAATTAAAATAGTTATTTTATAATGATATTGTTTACCTCAGTAATATAAGTTAATATAAATAAAATTAGGTTTGTTCTTCAAGTATATATATGTATATACTTGAAGCCCAACCCTCATTTTTGTGGAACAAATATACACATGCTAGATTTCCAATCGCTGGTCGGTCTCGATAGTTTACACTTGGTGTCGTGCTTAACCTTGTTTCTTGCATTGACAATATCCTGATTATGTGATATTGCTTTATACCAAATAATGTGAAATGATTTAAGTCACGATGGTGCAGTCATCTCATCAATGTGCTGTTGTAAATGATGTGATTTACTGAGTGTGTTATTTTGGTGTATCAAGGTAATAATAACTTTATTTTTATACTGTTTTTTTACATGATGTTTAGCAGCCGTTTGCCAGCGTGTGAAAACTGACTACACTGTTAACCCGGACTTTATTAAAATACCTGAGGCACTTTGTGACATTTACATTCAAAACACTTGATGCACTCTCTCATTCATAGCCAAATCTTTTTGGATATTTTATCTGGGCTGCCCCAATTTTTAGATTTTCTAATTCAGTGAAAAACAGAGAATACAGATTAAGTCAAACTTTTAAACTGTCATGCACCTGTACGCACAGAAAAAATATTTCTACGCCCTACAGCGTAGAATAATTTGGACCACTGCATTCATTTGCTCGTATGGTGCTTGAAACGTCCCACAAAGCTTCGCTGAGACAAAATCTTTCGAGGAAACGATCAGATTAACACAGAATTCCCTGTAGCAGTGCCTTGGTAGTGATGCCTAAACATTATTTCACCTCAAACACACCAACGACACAGACTCTTCATCACATCTGTTTAAGTAATGTTTACTTACAGTGAATTCCAGGCTTTTCCGGGCTAACAGTGTATTTGGGGTAGAATCCTCAGTCTCTATGTTGACACCTGAACAAGGACCGAATCATGTTTTAACCCTCCAAATGTGCCCTATTTAAGCCTCTTTGTTTCCAAAGGAGCAATAATTGACCCGTTTTCCACCAAACAAAGAGACATTGAGAGCTTAAGTTGAAAAAGAAACCACGTTTCATTAAAGAGAACCTGAATCATCCAGACCACGTGACGCTGTTCTGTGTCCGTATTAACACACAACAAATGTAGGGAAGTGTTTTTTTTTGTTGATTTGTTCCAGAGACCTGAGGTTTCTACAGCAGTAAGAAGAACATCCACACCTGATCCGTGTCTGTGTGAATGTCCTGTCAAAGTGCTATTAAACCCAATGTGGTCGGTTCATTCAAAGCTACGGACACAGATGCTAAAACTGGGAGCACTGGGACTGACTCGACAATAAACCAGAGGAACTTTTCTATGTGCTAATATATTTTTCTTTCTTTACTTGTGATACAATCAAAGGACTTTGGACCTGCATCGCTCTGTCTACATGTTCAACCTGCCTCCTGGGATTTTTAACTGACCCACATTCAGATCGGACGAAACTCAAAATGACAAATCTGACATTACATCATGAAAGTGATGTAGTCTTCAGTTTAAACTGACAAAAGTGAAAGTGAATGAGCCCAGTCGTCCACTCTCACGGCAACAGTGGGTACAACAACGCACACTGCCTCTGACGTAGTATTGTGTATGTACAGTAGATGGTTCATGTCCTGTACGTCGTTGTTGTTGTTTACTGCTGGAGTTTAAAGGGGAGATAAACATTTTAAATTTTACAGCACATAATTTCACTTTCATGGAAAAAACCCTAAAAGAGGCGACATTCAATCAAATAACAGTTTATTTTCATTATAGTAATTATTAACATAATTTGTGTAAATTAATTAAAGGAATCAGTAAAATAGTTGTTCAACCAAAAAGTCCTCGAACCCCAGATATTCAATTTAAAGTGAAGAGATTTGATTTTTGTTGGATAATTGGTCAAAGTGATGTTCAACTTATGTAAATGTCTTTTTCATGGGATGAAATTATGAAATATGGAAACGATTGAGGCTAATTTAGTTTGAAACTGTAAATGCTGGAAAAAACCAACACTATGAAAATGACAAATGTTTGTCCCTTTAAACGTGTGTCGGCTTTACACCTGGGAGGACTCCTGGTGATAACTGGTGTACGTAAACGAACGTGTGTTTCTTATGTATTACTAATCAACCTGAATGTTGTACTAGCCAGAACATTAGCCACTGAACAGTGCTGTAACCTCTTTATCTATTGACTTACAGAATATATTGCTACCTATAATCTGTACATAAAACTCTGGACTTAAAGACAGTAGAGCTTTGACTCGTGTCGTCTTTGACTCAGACTCAGAAGGTTTGAATGTTTTTTTAACATTAACTAAAATCAGCTCTGCAACTTTTTAAGAAAAACCAGATGTTTTATTATTAGAGCTGGAACTGTTGTTCCTAGAAACTATCCATGGTGTGATGTAAAAAAAGAGAGCGAGAGACAGAGGAGGGGAACAGGAAGGAAGGAAAGAGGTGTGGGGGACTAAATGTAGCTCGGACCAAATGAAACCAGAAGAGTTTGCCCTTTAACATCTAGTGCTGCCTAATAGAAGAGTCGATTCCAGCTCTCTGTGGTCCAGATGCGGTCGCTATGACAACAGCGTGACACGCGATGATGAGTCGATCAGCTGCTGTTGTTTACCGTAGTGAAGCTGTGTGTTAACCGAGGACATTCACATTTATGAAAGTGTTTTGTTAAGAAGTGACTAAACTCAATTATCACAGTCGTTGATTGTCAGTTGATGAGTCGCCTGCTCGTCCCACTTTACTGTGACTCATCCTGCTCTTCCTCGTCCATGAATGAAGGGTTCAGAGTGAAGCCAAAACTAAATTTACACTGCAAACTTCACAGTGGGAATTAATCAAACGCTCGCTGCTATTTTTACCTCCTACCTTTGTTGTTGGTGCAGTAAGGTGCGTTGGGTATTTATAGCCTGCATGCAGACTGGGGTTGTAGTCGTGCCTTTGCTGTGACTCATGGAGCTGTTGGCCTGATTGAGGAAGTCCGTTAGTGACTCCCAACCCCAACACTATAGAGTCTGACAGAGGGACAGACGGGAAGAGAGACCTACAGCTGCAGAGACGGGGAGGGACTCCGGAGAAAAGACAGGAAACTGTGAGTTGGAAGTCTCTGAGGTTTGAGTTGAGCTTGGACAGACGACGGGACAACATGATATCTGGTTGTGTCAAATAAGGATTTGTTTTATTTGTTGGACACCTTAAAGGGACAGTCAACGGTTTTCCAGCTGTTTATTTCCCGATTTTCCAGAAGGACTCTGTCTGCGCTGAAGTTAACGTCTGCCGTGAACGTCCACGTCCTCTACCTCAGCCTCAGGATTATGGTGGTGTTTGGTCCGTCTGAGCGTCTACAGGAGGATCAAAATGCTCAAATGTAAAGTTTGCAGTTATCTCTGCTCCCTGTGGTTCATCTCACTGCTTCTGCTCCAGGTCAGTCTGTTCTTCTCATGTTTATTATGCAGGCACGAAGCCAAGTCAGCAAAGTTCAAACAGGCGTCTGGTGTCGATGGGGTTCGTAAACCAGAGTTTATAGATGGTTGTGAAATGTCAAAACACTGTTGGGTCACGAATACTGCTAAATATAATCTACGTCTTCGTATATGCAGCTGATTCTTATGGTCTAAAACAGCCGTGTGCTTGTTGTGTGGATTTGAAAGCGGCTTCTTTAACCTCTGAGCTTCAACAGTACAGTTATTCAAACAGTTTCATTTTCCTCGGTCGCCATTTCCTTCCCTTCCTGTCGGCCTCTCCTCGCTGCAGCATTGTTTCTGAACTCACTGAACATCATTATCAGCGAGAACTTATTCTGGTTTATTTTATTATATAAAGGTCATAGAGCGCTGTCACCAGCTGCACACACACATGCTCGACACGCACGGAAATCGAGAATCTGAGTGGTACCTGCTGGTGTCTTCTCCTTGTAAGTCGCTTTGGATAAAAGCGTCTGCCAAGTAAAGTAAAGTAAACCCAAAACCCAAAACCACGTCTAGTATCCGAAGGCTGGTGAACTCTGGGTTTAACGGCCACAGTCCAGCTGGTGTGTTCAGTCAGAGGTGGAAATCTGTTGTTGTCATTCTGATTAAATCAAGCAGGATCATGATCCTCGAGGACTTTAGAGTTCCACACTTTACTTTTACTTTACTTTACTCTGCTTGGCAGACGCTTTTATCCAAAGTGACTTACGGGGAGCTAGCGCTGGGTGTCTGGCTCAGAGACACACCTGGTAGGGGATGGACTCGGAGTCAGACGGGATTCGAACCTGCAACCTCCTACATTCCAGTCTGACGCTTAACCCATTGAGCTACCAGGCCACACCTGTGGAGGCTTCCCCTCATTTTTCACCTGCAGCTCTGTGAAGGTGCAGGACAACTGACTGCATGCGCTCAACAATGGGAAGTGTAGTTATTGTGACGTTCATGAACACACAACATGTGAACAGGGTTGGAGAGGGAGGCTGTGCAGCCTGAGCTGGAATAAACGAGCTGACGTGAGACGAGAGACAGAAACAAAGATGCTCAGAAAACACAACCCACGATCAGGATTTACTCATTCTTCCTTCTTCTGTCATTTCAGTGTCCAGATGTGAGCAGTGCGTCTCTCCCAGAGGACCAGTCATGCAGCATCTTCGTGTCTGAGCCGGTCTCCAGCCTGGACTCCTTGTCGCTGACCGTCAGCACACCTGGGCAGAACTGCTCCTTCAACGTGACGTCTCTGGAAGCAGACGGCGCAGAGTGTAGAGACGGAGGACGAGGAGAGGAGGGAACCAGCCGGGTAAGTCTGGAGGAAAAAGTTTTCACCTGCACGTTGGATCACCTGGAGCCAGGAACAGCCTACCAGCTGCAGATCCAGTCCCAGACAGATGACCAGAGCGCCAACCTCACCCTGCACACCAGTAAGTCCTCATCCCAACTCAAGACCCGCTTCCTTTCATCACACACGCGCACACACACACACACACTTTTATTAAATGAATCCCCCTGGTGCTTCGGCTGTACAAAAGCAACCCACAATTCCCAGAAGTACCAGTGGACCAGGAATGTTCTGTGTGTAAACAACGGAGTGAGTTCTCCTGCGTGGTTCTGGGATCAGATGTGGTTTCAGTGACCATAAGGACTCTGATTACTGTAAACATGTAAAACCTGGCGTCGCAGTTCTGTCTCCGTCTTATTTCTCCTCAGACGAGTCCAGATCTACACACAGCCTCTCCAACACGTCATTTAGATGTTAGATGAATAATGCAGGCTCAGACACAAATGTCCAGAGTCTCACAAAGTGTCTGGCGAGGCGTTCAGGGACCGCACAGACTGTTTGTGTGTTGTAGTAACTTCTCCACAGATTAAAACTAAATATTCTGCTTTGTTCTATTGTTTCCATGTCCTCTGACCGCTTGTTGTTTGAAGTGAACAAGCACAATGTGACCTCCCCGCCGTGTCGAGTGTGTGTGTGTGTGTGTCTCAGAGTTAATGCCGTGCAGCTTCCCCTCTCTGTGGCTCTGTGATTAGCTGCAGGAACCACTGCCCTGCTGAGAGAGAGTGATAGAGCAGTAAAAGTACATGCAAGAGTGTGTGTGTGTGTGTGTGTGTGTGTCCACACTGGCAGGCGTCCAGAACAGAAGTTGGACCCTCAGTGTGTATTTCCATCGTGGGCAGAGCTCTCAGGGCTCAGCCATTTCCTGCCTCCATTGTTTCTTTGTTCTGTGGGAAGCTCGGGACAGGGTGGGAGTGTGTGCATGAGTGTAGGTGTGTGTTGTACTTGGAGGAAACGGATTGTTACTGCACCGATCCCGTCCCGACGGTAACCTTCTCAGCAAAACACTTGACACACTGCGCGGTTTGTGGTTCCTTATCTTTCGCGGCGCCCTGATTGTTAGATCCACTGACCTTTAGTGCTCGTGTCTCCTCTGCACGTCCAGGTTCGCTCTTTGTGTTCAGAGCAACATGACATCACGTGTTAGCTCGTTTTAGGCCGAGTCTCTCTGCTGGAACTGAAACTGCAGCTCAACTAATGCTGGAACCTGCAGGGGCGTGAACGTGCAGTCACTCGGTCAGCCTCTGGACTCAGGCAGCTGAGCGTTCCCAAAGAGACGGTCCAGACTTACTGGAGTTCATGTGCTGTGTCCGGATCAGTGCCGCTTTACTTTGGTTTATGTGTCTCCACAGCGCCTCTCGCTGGTGGAACATGTGTTGTCTTCATGTTGCTGGAGGAATAAATCCAAACCGTACAAAACATTCACTGACAAACATGGAACAGAAAAAACTGTTTGTTTTCTACACCTATGACTTAAATTTATTAAACTGCACACAGTCTGGACCCTCAACATGGAAAACATCTTACAGCTTTGTATGTGTGTGTCTGTCAGGACCGTCTGCAGTCAGTGGCCTGGCCGTGACTTCCAGGACCTGCAGCAGCCTGGGTCTGTCTTGGCAGGCCGGCCCCGGCAGGACACAGCGCTTCAGGCTGCAGCTGTGGGAACGACCTCAGGGTCTGGATCATTCAGGTACAGGAAAAGCGTGACGCAGCGACCATGTCCATTCTGTGGACTGTGCGTCTTGAGCCCCCAGCTCTGGGTTCGGCTGGTTCCTGTTCATGATGCTGAACTTCCATGAACTAAATTCTGATTTCTTTCCCGTGTCTGTAGGTTTGCTGAAGAATGAAACGCTAGGGAGCACAACGACACAACATACACTCACCAACCTGACACCGGGACGACGGTACAGCGTTACCGTGGTAACGGAGGCCGGCGATCTGCAGAACAGCAGGACGATTGAGGCTCAGACAGGTACAGAGAACAGAGGGAGGCAGGAAACATGAAAAGAAAAGTCATATCACACACTCCTCTTTTTCTGTAGCGCCCTGCGCTGTTTCTAATCTGACCGTCCACTACAACAACGGCACAAGCCTGTGGTTGTCATGGCAACAACCCAAAGGCGACCTGGATGCTGTCACCATCGCTGTGTCAACCAATGGCGTGAGCCACTGGAACACAACGCTTCCTCCGAATGTGACAGAGGTCATGGTTGATCAGCTGACTCCTGGCTCAGCCTATCAGATCGCAATGGTGTCCAAGAGCGGCAAGCTGAAGAACCAATCAGAAATCACAGTGAGGACAGGTGAGTATTCTCCTTTTCAGATGTTTTTTCTCCTCTTTTCTTTCCTTGTCTTCATCATGTCTTCATCCTGTCTGTTCAGTTCCAGCACCAGTGTCCCTCCTGTCTCTGTCTCCCTCCTCCAATGGCAGCCTCCTCTTGTCTTGGTCGCCCCCTGCTGGTTACTGGGAGACCTACAGGCTGCTGCTCTTTGATGGCTCCCAGCAGATTATCAGCACCACCCTGAAACAGGAGGCAGTGAACTTTTCCTTCCCTGTGACGCAGCTAACACCTGGGAGGTCGTATAGAGCCGTGCTGAGAGTGGAGAGTGGAGGACTGACCGCTGAGAGCAGCTGCGAGGGAGCGACAGGTCAGGCTGCTGCAGAAACACGGCGAGCAGCTGAAAATCCAGAAAAAGAAATATGAGAGAAAATATAATACTGTAACATGAAATCAAGTACTAAGAAAGACAGCCAAAAACTGTATCTGGTGCAGAAACAAATGTTTTTTAATGTTAAACTGAGATATAAAGTAAAGCATTCGTCATCACAGACACTAACTGTCTCTGCAGCTCCTGCTCCAGCGTTGAATCTCCACATTCGACATGCGGATGAGACCTCGCTCAGCGCCATGTGGAGCCACGCCCCCTCTGGGTCACGTGACAACTACTTTCTGTCCATTCACCATGGTAACCATCAATGGAACTTGAAAATCAGTGAAGATACCTGCACGTTTCTCTGTAGTTCCTTATATTTAGAGATTTATTGTACCTGTATGTCATAGATAACGTTACCATGGACACCAGGGAGGTGGAGCCAAACATGAGGGAGTGCACGTTCAATGTGCTCACACCCGGGAGACTGTACAGCATCACTGTGACGACCAGGAGCGGGAAACTGAACACGTCTGTGTCGGTGGAGGGAAGGACAGGTGTGTGTCTGTGAATCCAGCTGTGTGAGATACAAACCTGAGGTCTGACTCAGCAAACTGCTCATCATCGCTTCAGTAAATGTCCTGTTGTTATTGTGTTTGTTTCAAAGTAAAACGTTCTGAATACAAATACTAGAAAAGAGCAGAGCAAAAATCTACATTTAGAACGATGAGTGTAAATGTCTACTGTGTGTGTGTGTGTGTGTGTGTGTGTGTGTGTGTGTGCTGTAGTTCCCATGGCGTTATGCACAGTCAGTCTGAGTAACCCTGGAGTCGACAGCCTCCTGGCATCATGGGAAAAACCTCCAGGACAGGTGGACTCGTACACGCTGACCCTGCTGAGGGACAGGTGCGTTTGTGCAGCTTCTCTGATACTATGATGATGATGAGATGAAGAGATGTGAGTGACACGTTCTCCTCGAAGAACTAAAAGGATCAGTGGGTCAGAAACCAGTGAGGGTCTGTCTCCATCTTTAGTTTAGTTTAGCTTAGCACAAAATCTTGGAGCAGGTGGAAACGTCAGCAGATCAAATTTTCTTTGATATATGTGAGACCATTTGAACTTTTATAGCTTCTGTGAACGCTCCTTCCTTCTCCTGCACAGTGTTGTGGTTCAGAACTTCAGCGTCCCGCTCGGTTCTACTTCTCAGCTGATGTCCGGTTTAACGCCCGGCGCCCTCTACAGGCTGCAGGTTACCACTTTCAGCGGAGGCCTTCATTCCCAAACCACCAGTGTGGAGGGCCGCACAGGTCAGTTACTGCAACGTGACACGGAGTGTTTAAAAATGTATTTCTGTATTTTATTTCCTGTGGACAACTGTCCTCCTCCTGTGGACAACTGTCCTCCTCCTGTGGACAACTGTCTTCCTCCTGTGGACAACTGTCTTCCTGTGGACACCCAGACATGAAGGCTGCTGTGGGAACAGTAATATATTAAAGCACGAGCGTAGATGATGTTTTTCTTAAAATTGTGTAAATAATTTCTATCAGTCGTCTTTATTATGATGGTTTGGACCCAAACAACCTTTGTTTCACTGAAAACCCAAATAATCTCAGCTCCAGAGTGTCTCATGCTGCAGACGTCATTGTCGCAGGCGCACAACAACACAACTGTTTGATTTCACTGAGATTAATGAGAAAAGTTTGTTTTCACCTACTACAAAAATGAGACACACGCGGACACACACACACGCTCAGTTATGCAGAACTGTGTGATTGCGTGTCGGTTGTTATTGTGTCGAGACAATGTCCCTCATCAGGATTTGTGTTGTTTCCCATCAAACTCATTTTGCTGTTGTTGACAGGAAAAACTCAGTGACCCTGTGAACCACACAACCAACAGCCCTCACACAAATGGTTTACATGACATTCCTGTCAGGACATGTCCTAGGGACATTACCACCACCCGTAGATCAGTGGGGGAACGTGACACCGTCAGAACAACGGCTTTTTATCAGAAACTAACTTTATTCTTCCCCACGAGGAAAAGCTCGTCACACACAGCTGCACGTCTCTCACCACACACAAAGAAACAGTTTTATCTTTTCTAACATGTTTTAGTCTTTTATTGTGAAATAAGCTGCTCCTAACGAGCTCCGTTTGCAAACATGCTTGGTGCGTTGCGATGATCTCTGTGGAACCTACCAGCGGGTTAATGGACCCCCCCCCCGTGTGTCTGATAACATCAGTCTTCAGAACAATGGCTGAAATACCAGAAGTTCA
Organism: Microctenopoma stevenorrisi; assembly: GCA_032270685.1. Classification (NCBI taxonomy): domain Eukaryota; kingdom Metazoa; phylum Chordata; class Actinopteri; order Anabantiformes; family Anabantidae; genus Microctenopoma; species Microctenopoma stevenorrisi. Next base: position 12,714,436 of record JAUMTR010000015.1, read on the forward strand.
GGAAGACGCCGTGCTCAAAGGCTTCCTGCCCAAACACACCACGTGGTGATTTTCTATCTTTGTGAGGACCAAGCAGCTGCACTTATCCAGGGGTCCAGGGTTCAGTATCTTATCCGAGGCTGCTTGGACACGAGGGGGGTTCACGATCAGCTGCTCGGTGCTCCACCAGCTGATCCATGCCCGATTCTAGCCTGAAGCCTAAAACTAATCTGAGTCAAGCAGCCCTTTAAAGTTAAGAGGACCATTTGCCTACACGACCACAAAGACGTGTACACAGGACTCAGAAACAGAACCCATCAGTCAATAGGCTTTTGACATTTCTTTGCTGCTGTTTACTTTTAACGCGTTCATTTTATTTAATACGCTTAATGAGTTCCTGCTGCCCTCTCGTGGATAAATTCAAATTGCCAGAGCTCCCTGGAAACGGCTGAAGTGATTCTAATAATAGTAAAATAATTCCTTATTGACATGAAATGAATTAATTTACTCGTTTGATAAACTAAAGAGAAGTTGATGGAACTTTGTGTCTTTTTATATTAATATCAGTTTTTAAATAATCATCTTCTCCTTTCAGCCCCAGCATCTGTCTCTGAGGTAACCGTTGGTAACGGTGGCAGGTCAGATGCCCTGCGGGTGTCATGGCGACCAGCGCTGGGCACGGTGGACAGCTACCTGGTCCGCCTTCAGGACAGGAGTCGAACCGTTCACACGCTCTCCGTGTCGTACTCCTCGCCACCTGAGTGCTCCTTCAGCTCACTGGTTGCTGGGCGGCTCTACTCGGTCGTCATAGTAACGAGAAGTGGTAGCTTGGAGAACGTCACCACGACTCGAGCACGAACACGTAAGGACAGATTTTATTCACTGCCTTGAACTTAAATTCAGCTCGTCTGACAGTGGAATAAGACGGGAGGCAGCAGGTCGCTGCATCGAATCCCAACATTGAACGTGCTTTGTTTGTGCTGTTGTGTTGTAGAACCGTCGACTGCACAGAACCCAACAGCGACCCACTCTGCACGAGACGACTTCCTCAAGGTGTGTTTAGAATAACTCGAATAATGGGGCCTGTGAACAGTGTGTTGCTGTTTCCAGATGTTGGATCTGCTGATGCGTTGTGTTCTTCCTCAGGTTTACTGGCGTCATGCAGCAGGAGATCTGGACCACTACGTGGTTCTGATCAGCTACAACCACAGCGTGCTGCAGAACAAGAGCGTCTCTGCTGGACGCAACGAGTGCGTCTTTATGTCTCTGACGCCGGGGCGACTTTACACCGTCACCGTGGAAACCTGGAGCGGAGACTACATGAGCAGCGTCTCCACCGACGGGCGCACATGTGAGTCAAACCCAGGGATACAAACGTCACGTGTTCGTTCCCTGGTACTTTGATTGACCAGTTTTTCCTCAGTTCCAGGAGCTGTGGGCAACCTGTCGCTAAGCAACGCAGGAACAGGTGACCTGACCGTCACCTGGAGCCCCGCCCCTGGAGATGTGGATCACTATGAGGTGAGTTTAGTAACATTACAGTTTGTGACGTCACGTCTACTTTGAAACTACGGGGATCTTTTGTACATGAATGCATCTGCTCAGTGTCTTTGAATGATTGATACGGCCTACCTCTCTCCCCCGACGTTTATTACTAATGGTAAAGTATGGACTCACCACTGTGAGTCATATGATGGGGTGGGACGGCCTGCCCTGGCCACCCGGAGGACTTGTCACTGGTATTCCTTTATATATAAGGCAGTTCTGGGAATACTACCTAAATATATTAGCTCCTTAATTCCATACAGAAGTGTTGATCCTTACGTTCACAAGGTCATTTATTGCCTACTGTTCCATCTGCCCGTAGTGAAATGGGTAAAAGAGCTTTTACCCACTCTGCACCTTATACATGGATTATGTTGCAGAATGACTGGAAACTAAATAAGTTGATCCCTTGGAGCACATTTAAATTCCACTGTTTGTACATGTTTCTATAGTTTGTTTGTCTTTTAATCTGCTTTAATCTTTCTTCTTAATTGTGTAACTTTTAACTTGTTCTACTTATTGCTGCCTATCTTGGACAGGCCTCCCTTAAAAAGAGGTTTTGAATCTCGATGGGGCTTTCCTGGTTAAATTAAAAATAAAAACATTAAATAAAAATGTCACAAATACTTTTTGATATCGCTGTGAAAACGTGACGACACCGAGTCGAAGGGACCAACGCTACGTCCTGCTTCCAGGTGACGCTTCTCTTCAATGACACTCGGGTTTTCCCTCCGGTCACGTTGGGCAGCGAGGTACGACATCACCAGCTGACCTCTCTGACCCCTGGTCGCCTGTATAAGATCGTGGTGTCGACGTTCAGCGGACCGAACCAGAGACCTCAGTTCATCGAGGGACGGACAGGTAGAGCGTCTCCACAGACTTCCTGTGAGGAGCTGGCGTCCAACTGTGGGTAGTTCATTCATTCAGCGCTCCCTCGTCTCTCTTCTGTCCAGTTCCCAGCGCAGTAGGGAACCTGCACCTGGCTCCTCAACCCGGCCTGATGGACTCTACTGCCGGTCTCCTGGCTACCTGGACACATGGAGATGGAGACGTGGAGATGTACGCTGTCTTCCTGTCAACCCCGGTGAGTCTGACTGTAAATACAGAGAGAGTTGGATCAGCCAGGTTGTCTCGAGCCGAGCGGTTCAGGAGGTAGAACGAGTTGTCCAGTCAGTCAGAGGTTCGGTCCCCAGACACTGAATCCCGCCTTGTAAACACCTTGTATGAAGTTTGACATCACACCTTCACCTTCAGTCTGAAGATCTCAGCACCAGAACAAACTCTGTTCAAGCAGATGTGGAAATGTTATTATTTGTCTCCAGGATGGTTCCATCATCGAGACTCGTCCTGTCCCCAAGCACGTCACCTCCCTGGACTTCCTGGAACTGATCCCAGGCCACGCTTATGTCATCACTGTCAAGTCAACAAGCGGGAAACTGATCAATAACAAATCAGCCGCGGGTCGGACGGGTGAGGAGCAGAACGCATCCATTAAACTGCTAATGTTGATGCACTGATTACTGATAACACTGATCATCATCAGCTCCGGCCAGAGTCACGGCCCTGCAGGCGGACAACGACCACACCACCCACAGCCTCAGCGTGAGCTGGGAGAGGCCGGTGGGCGAATACGACGGCTACAGGCTACAGCTGTTGGACGAAGCCGGCGCCCTCGTGGCCAACCTGTCGCTCCCCAGGGGGAGTCGCAGCGAGCTGCTGGAGGGTCTGACCTCAGGGAGGCGGTATCGTGTGAGGGTGGTGACGCTGAGTTGCGGTGTACCCTCACTGGATGCCACCGCAGAGGGACAAACACGTGAGTCCCTTCTCTCAAACATACGAGGGACGTTTGTGAGAAAAATCCTTGTTGACTGTTTCTTTTGTTCCTCCAGGTCCGGCTGCAGTCAGTAATCTCACCGTCACTTCGAGCAACACCTCCTCCCTGTCCTTCTCCTGGCGTCCCTCAGACGGCCACGTCGACATCTACGACCTGTCGCTGTACAGTGTGCTTGAGGCCGATCACGGAGCAGGGAGGAAAGAGCATCATCAGGTGGGATCATGAACCACCACGTCTCTCCACGGCGGGGGGTTTTGTGGCAGGACTCCTAAAGAACGTCCCTGTGTGTGTGTGTTTCAGGCTGTGTCTGAGCTGGTGGACCTGCAGAAAGTGGGTCCAGCTGGAGAAAGCTGTGTTTTCTCCGGCCTGGGAGCAGGACGTTTGTACAGGCTGCAGGTTGTGAGCTGGAGCCGAGGGATGAGCAGCGACTCCTCCGTACTCGGCAGGACTGGTACTGACGGTTACATCACCTCATCTTCCTCTTCCTCTTCTTTTTCTTGTCTCGTCTTTAAATGTTCTGTTTTAAATTTCCTCGTTCAGATTTGATTGTTTTCTCTGTGTAACTTGTATTATCTTTGTTTTTTTCCATCAGTCCCGTCTCCAGTTTCATCTCTTCACGTTCAGAGTTCAGGACGGACAGACAGACTGGCAGTGAGCTGGCAGCACGGGGAGGGCAGCTGGAGCAGCTACGAGGTAAACAGACAGGGACGCAGTCGTCCTGGAAACAGAGCAAGACGATGATGAAACACACTCTCAGTCTACGCTTTGTTGTTTGTGCGTGATTTAGGTGGTTCTGTACGACGCGTCTGGAACCACTCTGGGAGCCCAGATGCTGGGGGCAGACCACACCGGTCACATGTTCCCCGGGCTGGTCCCTGGCAGGCTGTATCGTGCTGAGGTCATCACACATAGCGGAGAACTGACCAATAACATCTCAACTTTGGGACGCACCTGTAAGTAAAGCGAGTCAAACAGACGCCAGTTCGCGGGAACTTTTCTGCCTTCATCTGTAACTTAGTTGGTTTCTGTTCTTCCTCTCAGCTCCAGAGCCGCCCACCCACCTCTCTGTCAAACAAGGCCCAACCAATCAGACAGTAGAGCTGTCGTGGTCCCGTCCCGCCTCCGGAGACTACGACAACTTCAGCCTTCAGTGGACCCCTCCAGACCACCTGTCAGTCACACAGCTCCACCTAACCAGGTGCATCGTGGGTGGAATGTTTCCAGGACGACAGTACAACTTCACCGTGACGACTGTCAGCGGCGGCGGGGCAGGGGGTGGACCTACAGTCAGGAGTCAGCCAATCCAGAGAAGCGTCAGAACGAGTAGGTGGAAAATCAGGGTCAAGGTTTTTGATCCTTCAGATTATTCATCATTTATCATGTGATCAGAACAAATTCTTTTCTCTCCTTGTTTCCTGTCCTCCTCCTCTTTCCTTTCATCCCGCCCTTGTTTCCTGTCCTCCTTCAGGTCCGTCTCCTCTGAAGTCCATCCATTGCTTCCCCGTCTCGTCCGCCTCCATTTCCTGCTCCTGGTTGCCCCCTTTCTCAGATTTTGACTCTTACAAGGTTGAGTGTCGTCGCCATGACGATGGGGAGCTTACATCAGCGCTAAGACTGGAGGGGGGCGTCACCGTAGTAACGCTGGACCACCTAGAGCCGTTCAGGAAATACTCTGTGATGGTTCGAGTGTCGTCAGCCGGACAGACGAGTCCACCGGCAACACACAGCACGGTCACCATGATCGACCGTGAGTCTAACACTGTTGTCTCAAAAATCATACCCTGAGACATTCCCGGGTCCATCATTTAGGAAGGAGAGGAATCAGTTAAGTTAGAGTAACATCAGTTTAATTATCAGTAAGAGTAAGAGTTCCAGCGCTGGGCCGGACCGCTTACACCAACAAAACATGGCGTCAGTCAGCTGGGCAGTCCAGACTGCTAACAGTAAATTTACAAGAGTCTTTATGCACAGAATGGTACTGATAGGATCCTCC
>JAUMTR010000015.1:12733211-12754217 GCA_032270685.1 Microctenopoma stevenorrisi
GGGAGCAGGAGGAGGACGAGCAAGGGGAGGAGCGGGAGCAGGAGGAGGACGAGCAAGGGGAGGAGCGGGAGCAGGAGGAGGACGAGCAAGGGGAGGAGCGGGAGCAGGAGCAGGAGAAGGAGGAGAAGCAGGGGCAAGGGGAGGAGCAGGAGGAAGAAGAGCAGGAGCAGCCACGCACTCTGTTTATCACCGGCAGCAGCACTGATTGGTCCTGCGGCTGTTGCTAAGCAACGTGTAGTTTGATGCCAGGTCATTTTTAGCCCGTCGGAGCAGACGGTTGGAGGACGAGAACTCCCTGTGATACAAGATGAAACATGTTTCAGCAGGTCTTAAACTCAGCACTAAAAGTTATTTTACTTATTAAAAATAACCGTAAACAACGTGTGACACGACCAACAGACGGGAAACGGTCCTGCTCTGTGAGAACAGGTCAACGCAGCGCGTGCATGAGTCTGACGACAGCAGTTCAGTTATTAAAGATTCTATAATAAGTTTCTACAGTTGTGAAGGTTAATTATCAGCTGTTTCTAATGAAGCTGTTATGTTTTCTATAAACCTCCCAAACTGACGAGTTTAAAACAGGATCAGAAGCAAAAGTTCTTTCCGTCTTCACTCAGACATTTCTGCTCCGCAGGGACTTTCTGAAATCACCCTACTTTATCCACACGCTCCAGATTCTGTCCCCTCTACTGCTGCAGGCAGCGTCTGAGGCCTCGGGGCGCCGGGCGTGTTGTTTTTATCCCGGACGACGACACGGGTCATGTCAGGGACCATGAAGCTGCAGCTTCTACAAACGTGAGCCTCACGGCTCCATCAGCTGACGTTTGACTGCAGACATTTTCATCTGAATATTTCTCCTCCACCTTAAATGAACGTTTGCATTCGGATGGAAAGTTGTTTGGTGACGAGACAGAAACTGAACCAGGTGCGAACTCAGCTGCTTGTTTCGGGACGATTCGTTGTTGGGAAGCATTTTGATTCTGACTGAGGATGTTTGCATTTCTTCTGTGAGATTATGAGACGATGTCAAGATATTTAGCTTCTGTCTTCAGAAATCAAAGCCACACATGAGCAGCAGGAAGAAACAACAACACTGTACCTGCTCTAACTCTACACTCATCCTCCAGACGGACGTGAACAGCGATGCTATTGGCTGTTTATGATCACTGGTAAGAAGCAGGCGCGTGTGTGTGTGTGTGTGTGTGGTGGTGGTGGTGGTGGGTGGTGTGGACGTGATGAGAAGAAAGAAACAGGAACAATGATGCATTTCTTTGTTTCCTGTGGGATTATTATAAATTCTACTATCAAAGTGCTGTAGACCATTTACGGGAGACCGTGGGCTCCAGAAACACAGGTTACGTCTCCAGGGAGGCCGAAGACGTCACTAAGACTTTGGCTCTGGACTCAAAAACATCATGGCTACTGGGACAGGTGAACTACGTGGTCAAGCTCCTCTCTCTGGTCCTTCCTGCCAGCGCATCCTATCACAGCTCTGGCGTCATTATGTTCGTCATTCCTGACAAATGAGAATCTGATTGGAGTCAAACTGTGTCTGAGAGTCGTCCACTGTGATCAGAAGAAATCAGGCTGGATGTCCCCCGATCGTCTTCTGTTCTTTTTGGCATCGTCTGCGTCCAAAGAGACTCGAGACAACTTTCTGATCCAACCTAATGTTCTCGGTCACGGCGCCGCACAGGGACTGCAAACAGCGGCAGAGTCCTCGACGGGGACGACAGCTCGGGGTCAGAGCTCGTTGCCAGGGGGTCTCCGGCCTTGTTCCCACGGCGATCTGAAGATGCTGAGGACAGGTCTTGGCAAACTTCATAAGAGCATTTTCTCTTCTGAAGCGCCTCAGCTCGAACGGCGAGGGAGCGAGCACACACCGTCAGGAGCACAATGAGCGTGCCCAGAAGGAGCGACACCATCGGCCAGAGGACGCAGTGCAGCAGGACGCTGGTGTCATGAGAGCGACGCCACAACACGTCATCAGGCCTGAAACACAGGAAGAAAAGGAAAGTAGAACACGAGCAGGAGCGACGTTAAACTTGCGTTTGGTTCATGGAGAAAGAAACCAGCAGCAGTGGGGCAACGTTCTGGAGTCGAACCTCTGAAATTACCCTATGAATCCAAATAGAAAGTGCCATGTGAGCGTTCTACTTTTATTCCTCTGAAACCCACGGAGGAGGAGTTTCCTCGTGCTGCTGCAGAGATAAAAATAAAAGCAGACGAGGTCACAGGTAAGTAATGAGACCTCCGCTTTTCCTCAGCCTCATCACTTTCTGCTCACGCTATGAACCAGGATCACAGAAACCCAAAGAGTGAACTTTGATCTGTTTTCTGAATGTGCTGGTTCCGTCCATCACATGCTGACCCGGCTCACCTTCATCAGCAGATCGCTGACTTCTAGTTCGTGACAAACGTCCGCGAGCTGTGAGCTGAGAGGTGGGACTGTTTTCTCCCGAGGTAACAACTCTCGGCCAGTGAAGCAGATTTCACAGCATTAAAAGAGACGGTGGGGGAAACGTGCGCCTCACCTCCTCTGCTGGTTGAAGAAGCAGGTGAAGGACTGGCTGCTGACCTCCTTGGTGAAGTATTCCTCCCACCACAACACGCTGTCTCTGTTCTTCTGGTTGTCCCTCTCACAGGGTGGGACGTACGAACACTGAGGGACACACACACGGTTTGATGTCAAGAAAACTTTCAGTCAATCTTCAAACTTATTGATTCAACTTAATATTAAACAGTGATGATCAGACGCTGACGGGAGTTACAGGGCCGTCCTGCAGCGATAATGACAGCGATTACCCAGCAGGGGGCGGAGTCTGGGGGCAAAACAAGGTGACAGGTCGAACACTGATTGGCTCGTCGTCCTCTCCTACAGAAAGTGTTTCACATGAGGAGGTTGATTAGAGCCCGGCTGGTTACCGCAGATCACGAGACAGTAAAAACACAGTTTCCTCTTTAAAAACATGCTGCAGCTGGTGGGAACAGAGGACATTTACATTTCTTAAGTCATCACTGGCTCTGAATCACAGCACCCTGCCGCTCGTCGCCGTAGAAAGTCAGAATCATGAAGCTTTCTTTGTCCACCTGCTTTTGCTGGAGCCTGTAAAACTGTCAAACTTTCCACTCACTATGTGAGTTTGACTGTGTTGGGACTGAGCTAAGGCTGCAGCTTCTCTGGTTTCTCTGATAATGACTTTGTGTGTGAGGAAACAACAAGCAGGACTTTATAATTTACCGTTACTAACCTGCTGTTACAGACGAGTCTCTCGGAGGTAAATCACTTTGTAAAGATTTAACTGAGGTTTAAAAGTGTGCTGTAAGAGAAAAGCACCAGTCAGAACAACAAAGAACCTTTTTTTAGGAAAACTAATCGTCCAAACTCCATCGAGACTCTTTTTCACTTCGATCGATCTCGTGTCCTCAGAGCTCAGACCGAGCTGTTCAAGTGTCTGAGGTCTGTCTGGTCTCATTGGTTCTTTGCTCTCCAGCTCAGCACAGGTAGAGTGAGCGTCTCTCTCTCTCAGGTCAGGTAATAGTGGCTTTACCTCCTGTCTCAGCTCAGCATCCGCTCATCACCCAGCCAATCAAGCGCAGCTCGCCCCACGACATCAGAAATGGGTCGCCGTGGTGGATGATTGCGGTTGTCATGCCAACAGGCTGAGATTACGATTTGTGTGTGTGCGTGTGTTTTATGGAACCATTCACACGATGAGCCGCCTTCACCTTCTACCTGCAGGTGGATTTAAAGCGTAAAGCTGCGACTACGTCATTTTGACTATTCCTGATGACAACTCCAGATATCCTGAACTACAGCTTGACTGGTCAAAACTCTCATTTCAGATTTCACAAAAAGTTAACTGATTATTAAAATCCTCCTTGAAGTGTCAGAGCATCAGTCATGTCCTGACAGGCTCCGACCGGATCAGTCACAGACAGAAGTTCTGTGTCCTGCTGGACATTTCTCAGCGTCGGAGGACACAGACGTGTGTGAGGTGAAAAAATCAATCAGCTGCATCGTTACAGCAGCAGCATTAGAGAATTAGAAATAAGTAAATCCTGTTTTTTTTACTGACCTTATTTTCTGACCACACGTTATGGATCAGCTGATTAGTGAGCGTGACAACTAGTTGGCTAGTTGTTTGTGTCAGACTGATCTGTGTGCGTTTTGTCTTCAGTGGCCTGCTGTTGCCTTTCTGTCTGACTCCAGCTCTGTGAGAGGCTAAACAGATTAGCACGAGGCCACGTCCACCTGTCTGTCTCTCTCTGATCAGCTTATTCAAGCAGGTGTTTGTGTTTTCGTCCTGAGGGGAGACAACAGATGTTTCAGAACGAGTTCGCAGCCTTTTCTCTTTGTTTTCACACTAAATTCTGCCTCCGTTTCTCTTTACAAAGAGAAACCGGTTCACGTCGGCCTCAGGTCAGTCTAGGGTCAGCAGAATATGGGAACACAGCCTGACAGTGGCTCTGGCTGGGCTGGGAGACGCTGATGGGCCCCCTGATGTCCTGGAGCTCCAGAACCTTATTACAGTTTATTAGTTTAAGTGCACAACACTCACATCATCATCATGGCCGTCGTCATCCTTAACTGATCACATTATTCTTTTCATTTCCCCGATCGACCTTTTCAGCGTATTTGTTGTTGTTGCTGCTGTTTCCACACAAAGACCCAGAGTTCGCTGTCAGTCAGCTGAGCTGTGGCGGCCTCTGGTTTCCCGCAGCTCTTGTCATTTACATTTAGAACATAATTAAGTCATAAATGAGGAAATTACTCGGCAGTGTAATTGGTGGAGTGAAACCACCCACCTGCCTCCACATCCTCTCCCCCTCCGTCTCTATTCACACAAGCACATCGCTATTTCACTTTCATTTCACAGCTCACAGCTCAGCCCTGAATTCCTCTTTAAATGGCTGGAACTGCAAAGAAACATCTTAAATAAATCTTTGCACAGAGAACAAGTGAGATTCCTCCTGCACCTGGATTCCCTTTCTCACAGTTCCTGTGATGAGACACAAGTCGGCATGCAGCATCTCCGTGTTTCTTCCTACTGTTTGTTCTGAGTGGTTAAAATGCATCGTGGGAAATGGAGCAGCACCCTGAAGTGATGCACTGACATGTCCCAATCCAAACAGGAAAGATCTGGCAGTGTGTGGTGCACATAAGAATCTGCCAGTGTTAGACTTCATCAGGACAAATTCCCTTTCTGCTCACACTCTGCACTGTAAAGAGAAAAACGCAGCAGCGTGTAGATCGTACAGCTCTGAACACATGATAATCCCAACCTGACGCCAACATCTGTAACACACAGAAACCAAAGCAGCTTTACTCTGTTGTTAAGACTTTAGCAAAGCTCTCATAAAATATATTAGGTGATGGACACAAGCACACGGCGCCAGGTGCTACTCTGACAAAATGGATTCACTGAGCTCTCACTGCAGGACCAACGGCGGCGATCAGGCAGAAGCCAGATTCTACGGAGCTTCGTGTCCCCCCCCACACACACACACTCATTGTTAACATGTAGCTGCTCAGAAACACCAACAGGTCGTCGTACAGGAATCATTTACACTGATGCGAGGAGAAAAGAAAATAAACCGGACTCCCACACAGACACGTGGTCTCTGAGCTGCTGTTGATCTTAATGTCATGTCAGTCATCTGGTCCACGGGCGGCTCCATTAACTAATCGCCCCCTATAGATACAACACCAATTAACTCCCCTCTAAGTCAGCTGCTTACAGAAACAACGTCCATTTACAGACACAGAGCAATTACCGTCTGTCTGCAGCTGTCATTAGTCACTTAGGCGAAAGGTCAAAGAGGAGGAAAAGCCCGATGACATCATTCCTCATCATTCGTTAAAATAAGTCAGTGGTTCAATTACTCAGCAGGTTCAGGAAGTGTGCAGTCTGTGACACACACACACACACACACACACAGTGTTTCTGCTGCTTCACCAACTACAGTGACGGAGGATTGATGAGCTCGTCTCAATGAACACGGGGCGGTTAGCATCCCCGTCTCTGCTGCGTCTGCTCGGACGTCCCGGTGTCGACCTGTCCGAGGCGTGGTTCTGTGTGTTAGTGAAGGCGGAGCAGACACACGCTGCACCAAAAGGAAGCACAGTTTTTATTCTGTCCCTCATTAGTCCCGTAGAAAAGGTCACGCAGCCTCTATTAAAGGATTTCTGAATGAAGCGTGACTCGTCTCTCTCTCTCTGTGTCGCTCCACACTGTCTCCATCGAGGTCACCATGGCGACTGAGCAGCATCGATGACGTGACATCTCTTCCCTCTATATTTACTCTGTTGCCTTAGCAACGAAGCAGACATGTACATGCAAGAAGAGGTCCTACACACCAACAAACAGACGGACACTGGCTCTTCTCTGCGTGTCGTCACATGTTCAGCGTGTTAATGTGCTGTGTTGGAGTGAGTGTGACGGTCGGGATCATAGACACCGACCAACACTTAGACACAGTTTACAGCAGGCATTAAAGACAAGCTGCTTTTCTGCTCTGCTCTGTTCTGTTCAGTGAGAACTGAATGAAGGTTCTTGATGTTTTTACCTCTGGTCCAAAGGTTTGACCAGGTGTGACTGGCTGCCAGCGCCTCTCTGAGGTTTATGGACGTGGACCGGGACTCCCAACCAGCCTCATGCCTCCAAGAAGTCTGAGTCTCCCAGTGGGAGCTGGGGTATGTGGTTAAATGAATGAATGAGTAAAAAAAGTCCACGTGGTGCCGGCTCTTTGTTAATGATGCTCTGTGTCGTTCATTTAAGCACTTAATGCCGTGTTGTGTCTCTGGATCTATTTCAGTTCAGCTCGTGGCTTCAAGCAGCTGCGTTACAAAAAACAGTCAGACTGAAACTCTCCCGATGCTCAGTCTGACGCTGTCAGGACAAAAACAACATGTAGCTCTGCTGCATTGGCTGAACATCTATCCCTGGGAATCAGCTTGTTTCCTCAGGTTCAACCTCAAGGTTTCTACAAGCAGTGCTGACTCCAGGGACACGTCAGTCCCGTCACGTGGGCCCAGAAAGCTCCAGGTTTTTCAGCTTCCTCGGCAGAAGTGGATCCATGGAAACTATGTGTTTAAGCCTTGTAGAGGATCCAGATGTTTTCATGTACAGTGCAGTCCATTTGTTGGAAGGGTCTTCTTCCTTAGTAATGTTTAACCTGTCCTCAGACAACCTGCACACAACGCTGCAACGTGTCCCAGCTGAAGATGCGCTCCTCTGTGGTCGTCTTCCTGCTGGGTTTTTACTCTCTGTTCATCTCAAGAAGCCTGTTTCCACCCAAATGTTATTAATACAACATTTGCACTTCAGACACGTCCACAGATCACAGCAACACTCTCAACTACGCCCAAAGGACGGAGCTACAGGACTCATGAATAAAGAAAAGCAACGTGGACAACGAGCATCGGACCCCAGGGAACCCGTCCCAGGCACCTTTTCAGAAAAACAAAGCAGCAGCTTCCTGTTTTCACCATTACTCGTCTAATCGCAGCAGATCAATGAGCCACATCGGTTATTGATAGAGTTTCATCACCAAACAGTGGTAACAACCCCCTGATGTCTGTGTGTGTGCACGTGTTCCCCTCCCAGCACCGACCTTTGGGTTGAGAACCAGCTGCTGCTCGTCAAAGTGCAGCAGAGCCACAGAGGTTGACTCCGAGTTGTTAACGAAGATCTGCAGACAGGGGTAGAGGGACGTCCCTTTACAGTCCGCGCCGCAGGTGAACACGCACTCGAACATCTCCTCTGGACGCAGCACGGACACCACCTGGAGGAGGAGGAGGAGGAGGAGGAGGAGGAGGAGGACACGTGGCGTGAGCTCACACCCACACTGGTCATTAACTATCAAACTGATGAGCTGACACTTTTCCTGCTCCTGGTGTTTGAAGCTCTTTTTAGAAACTGTGAACAGACTCGATGTCTGAGGGTTCTGATGGGAAGGTTAGGCACGTGACTGATCCTCCTTCGGTGACGTGTGTGTTTGCTGGAATCTACCTGCAGCTCGTCACAGGACGAGTGGGAACATCTGTGACCTGCTCAGTGATGGAGTGGCTCATGCATGAACTCACAGGAAATCAGTGTCAAACTGAGGGGTTAGGGATGATAACAGCCTCGGACCGTGGAAGATAAATCCACAAAACTTTATGTTAAAACTAAACGTTGTGTAACACATGGAAAAGTTTTTTTCAGATTTAACACTGATCTTTAACAAATCCTAATAATGTCTGACACAACACACGCAGTACTGCCAATAGTACTGTTACTAAATAATACTATGTAATACTACTGCTCTCATACAACATCTACTAATGTCCCACAAACACAAATCAGTGGAAATAAGTCCAAATATCATCAATAAACCACATTAATAACCGACTTACTACAGTAAACTGTGTTTCCGAACAGTCCAGTTTCTCTTAGAACCAGAATAAACGTGAAATCTCTTTAGAATTTGAGCCCGTTTCTTCCGGAGCTCGTGGCCGCGCTCACCGTGCAGTTGGCCGGCTTGCTCTGGAGGCTCTGCAGGGTCGGGCTGAGCCAGCAGAAGCCCAGGATGAAGAGGCTGAGGATCCCGCAGGCGATCAGGAACAAGCCGAGCCGGATGCTCTTGTCCTCGGCCTCGGAGTACTCGTACGACACCCGGATCTTCGCCATGGTCGCCCCGTGGAGACCTCCGCCGGCATGGAGGAGGAAGAGGAGGATGGATGATGGATGATGGGGGAGAGAGAGGGAGTCGTCCGCCTGCTCGTTGAGAGACTGTTGCGTTTTAACACCGGCTGCTCCCCGTCTCTAAATCCGTTTCATGTCCCTCCTCCCTCTGCGCGTCTCTATTTTCTACCCCTCCCTCTGTTTATCTCCTTCCTCCTCAGCTTTGGTGTGTTCCTCTGACACACGCACACACACACTGGACATCTAACCACACACATGTGCACACATCCAACAGATCCTAGAATTAAAGGATCATTTCACCACCAACACATCTCACACTGACGGTGCAACAGGAGGAGACACGGGTTCATTAAACCACACAGTGGAACATTTTATTCACGTGAAACATGTCGAAAACAAGCAGACGAGGTCTCTGAGGGAGACTGAGGCTTAAGAGGCTTATCTCATTCTGCACGAGAACAACAAGCAGCAGCCCGCGGAATAAAACACACATCTGGACTGAATCATCAGGCCACTGGGGCGATCGAGCATCACTCAACCTGCAGAGGAAGAGAGAGAGAGATGAAACCATAGAAACATCACAGGCTGCTGTAAATGGATCAAAGTGTGGAGCTGATGTACCACGAGACTCCACCGCGTGGTCAGTCAGAAGTTCTTCTTCCTTTAATAAGCAAACATATCGTCTCCATCAAAACTCACCAAGAACAACAATATGTACTTCACTGCACTTCAGTACTTGCTTAAAAGTTGTTATATTGATCAGTTGAGCTTTATTTCACCAGCTGTGTGTGTGTGTGTCAATCGCTGTGAAAGATGCAACCATCTTCCTGACGTGCATCGATTTCTCTGAGTTACAGTGAAGAGTTCAGCAAGTGTAAAGGAGAAAGAGGAACCTGATGACAAATCAAACGCACTAAATCAGTTTGGTGTTTCTGTGCGAGCCGTTAGTGAGCAGGTTGAACTCTCACTGACTCCTGCTGAATCCTGTTCTGTGTGTGAGGACTCTCAGGTCTCTCCTGGAGGCTGGAACCTGTGTTGGGCTGTAAAACTGGTCGTGGATGAATGTTTGGTGCTTTTCACACTGAACAAAGCGAACGACAGGACTCCGTTTAAAAAAGCTTCTTCACATAATGTCATGAGAGTCGAGATATTGAAAATGAGCAGAGCTCCATGATGAAATGTCAGCAGCAGCCTTTAATAACAGCCTGTGGTGTGGGTGCAGCATGATCTCCGCCCGTCTCCGCCTGCTGCATAGATGCAAAGCGCTGAAAGCTGCAGAATAAAGCCCTGGTAATCAGGGAGGCATGTGGCAGGATTAATATCATCTCTGCAGATCAAAAGATTACGAATAATAACGGACATCAGCGTGGAAGCACATGGGCCACGTGCCCCTGCAGAGAGCTCGCAAACAACACCACCCAACAAACACCTGAGCTTAAGACTGAGGAGCTGACACGGCAGGAAGAGAAGTCTGTGGTTCAGCGAGCAGAGGCAGGCTGGGCCAACAGCTGTGTCCTCCGTGGATCTGGATCCTCAGAGAGTAAAACAGGGTCTGAGGACCTGTTTAATGCTGGTTCTGGTTCTTCTCCTGCATTCGTGATAAAGTTCCATTAGTTAATTAACAAATTATCTAAATTTGTCCCAGTCGACCCCCCCCCCCCTCGCTCTCACACCCTCTGTTATATAAACGAGGACATTCAGCAGAGAAAAGTGTCTTTGAACGTTTAGTGCAGTGATGAAATGAGGGGATCAGATGATTCTCTTCTTTCCTTTGTCTTTAGTTGCTGCTTCTCTCCCTACATCCAGGCTGGTCCCCTGTTCTCACCCCAACGTCTCCCACCATGGACATGGAGGAAGCTACAACAGTGGATCATTCCTGCACCGTCATCTTTAGGGCTCTGGCTGGTGTTAAATGCTCCGCATCAGTGTGATCAGCAGCCCTCTGAGTCTGTTGTTCCTCCTGAGGATCAGGGCGCCATCCTGTGGACAAACACCGATCACTGATCACTTCTAGATTCAAACGGTGTAGTATGTCAATGAAGGAAATCAAGTCATTATTCATCTACCAGTGAAACATTCTTATGAGAAGACAGATGACAAACATCTGCTTTCAGCTTGTTGATGGGCGTTTCCCCGCAGGACAAACAGCTGAGCCGGGTCAGAACCTTCTTCCTGTGTGAAGACAGAACCTAAAAATGAGAACAGAAAAGAATTAAGAAATGACTTTTAATAAGGCAGATGTGTTCATTAGAGCAGAAATTAAATATTGATTAAATTAAACATTATGTTCATAAATAAATAATAAGTAAATAATAAAAAATTATGCTTTGTGAGAATTTTTAGACTTTACACTGGTAAAAGAACCAGTTTAGAGCATTTAAATCATCAGATTCTTTAAATGAGTAAAACCAAAGAACAGTCCATAAATAAATATTTTTTATTTAATCATGTTTTTTATATTTACGTGTAGTCGTGCAGATGTCCAGTCAGATCTTCTTCAGATGGAGCAAGACGAGTCCTGAAAAACAAATTAGCATCTTCCAGAGACATTAGAACCATTTTTGCTGTCACTCAAATAACTTGTTGTATTTGCCAGAAGCTTCTGTGGGAAGAACAGTCGCCTAGTTTTGACTTGAAAGAGAGAAAATATCAGAAGAATGGAGTCGTACATGCAAATGATGACATAAAAAAGTAGATCAGAGCCGATAACACGTGAATCAGGTGACATCCTCTAAAACAAGCAAGAAGTCAAGGATCCCAGACTACAACCAAGTTTTAAAACTCACGTTTACCAGAGACACACAAAGACACGACTCGTCTTTCAGTTTCATTACCAGAATATTTATTTGATTCTTTTTCCTATTAAAACACTAGCTGCCATATTTAACAAAACAGCCAATGGCCTAGTGCCTCAGTCCTCATCCTCCAATCTCAACTTCTCAAACAGGTCACATGGGGTCTGTGGGCGTTGCCATTGGCTTTGCTGCTGCAGTGTGAAAGAGCTGACCCCCGTAGTCATGGCAACCGATGTTGCTGTCATGGCAGCAGCAGCCGCTGCCAGAAGGAGGTTGATGTCTGCGGAGTCGATTGTGGTCCCCTGTTAACTGTTGCCATGGAGGTTTCCGCGGTAACGGGAAGTCTAGTATTGCATCGCTTATTGGCGGCCAGCAGAGGAGGAAGCGCCTCCTCGTTTCAGACTTTTTGTTTTTCCTCTTTTTCTTAAAAATACTGCCTTGTATTTATGTATACATATATTCATATATATATATATACACATACATAACTGTACATTGGTGCCTCCTGGAGGGAATTGGAAGTAAAATGCTTTTTCTTTTTAAAATCCGAATGTGTTTGGTTGATTTTTGTGGAGTTTTCAACTGTACTGTAAAGAAAATGACATTTAGAGAAATACACTTATTCACTTGTTTTCACAGAAACAGTAAGTCAGCTCAGCATGAAGGCTGGAAACATGTGGGGAAAACACCGTGCGTGGCTCCGTCCAAAGCAGCTGTCCACATTTAAACTGCTGAAGTACAGGCCTTATCTCAACATCCAGTTTCAGCTAGAAAGCGACTGAGCACGTTTCCCTGAATGTCAGACTTAAAAAAAAATAAAGACATTCTAAGCGTACAAATAAGGAGCAGAGAACAGGAGTCGTAATGTTGGGACAAAAGAAAATAAAAAGACAGATGGGAACGAATAAAAAGCAGCAGTGTGATCGTTTTGAATCTGTATTTCTTGTTTTGTTTATCTTAGTTAATTAAGTCTTCTGATTTTTCTTTTTGCCGTCGAGTTTCTAAGAAATGTCATTAAAAGAGGAAGAGAGGATAAAACTTGCCAGAAGAACCCCCGGGTAGGTTTCGTTTGACTTTTAAAAGATCAGAGAAGATGCGACGTTTCTTTGAAAAATGAAACCAACCTGAGATTAATGTTAGAGTTATGCAAACTAACCTGCTGCGTCAACAGTCAATTAAGGTTTATTTGTTAGCTCAATATCGCTTCTTATAACTTCACCTAATTGAAGTTGAGCGTTTAAGATCACATGAATAAGCCATAAAAAAAGATATTTTTTCGTCTTTTATTATGAAATAGTGCTACAATGTACATTGCATTTCCTGTCCTGACTGTCTGCAGAAGTGTGTCTGTGTGTTCGATTTGTAATGCTGGACAAACCTGGTAAAAATAAAAAAAAAAGATAAATATTTTAAGTTCCTGACAAACAGAGGTGCGACACAGTGTTAAATAATTATCCATCCTGACAGGTGATTTATTCTGAGTTAAAATCTGGATCTCTTTAAAAGCTTCTCTAGACAAAAATAGAGAATAATTTTTAAGACGGAATAGAAACAAGAATCACTCGATCAGGTGAACAGTTATTTAGTGCTTGTGTCTGTGTGTGCTGCACTGTGCTCTCTTTAAGTCTGTGCTCCACATACCAGACCAACTGAACCAAAATCATGGAGAAGTGAGAAATAAAGGGTTAAAAACAGAAGAGGAGGTAAAGAAGAAATCAGAAAGGGATAAAATGATTAAGTCTATTCAGGTTTTGGGGGACAGGAGCCTGCGTGTCCTCTCTCCTCCCAAGTCCTTAATGGCCAGATTCACTTTCAGTGTGTGGAGGTAGAAAAAAACCTAGAGGGGTGATGATTGATGAGCCAGGAGGACCAATGGCAGACAGGCAGGAGGAGGGAGAGCCAATCAGAAGGCCTGCTGGGCAGGGTTGTAGTTAAAGGTGGAGGGAACGTGAGGTCGCTCTTCTAGTTTATCATACTCCAGATGAAACTCCTGAAAGCAAAGAGACAGTGACATTAACCTCTGCGTCTTCTTTCTGTGGGAAACTACGTCTTCACATGTAAAAGGCGTCAGAATGGTAGAAAGTTCACTCTCACAAATCCCAGTGGAGAAAAATCACCAAGGTTTCAGCTTTGCCTTCTTCACTGCTTCACTTCTTCTCTCATCATCTTTAACTTTTCCATGTTGTGATGTTACTTAACGTCAGAGGCTCAAAGCTCGGGGGGGAACGTGTTTCTTAATGATGCATCAGTTCAGAAATTCTCCGTCGTTGAAGCACAACTTACAGGAGTAAAATGAGCAGATCGCTGTCGCGCATTGATTAAGACGCAGTCTACAAAAGTCTACATTTGCATTTTTGCTCACCTTAGCCACCTTCCTCCAGTTGAGGCAGTCAAAGAAGTAGTAGGTCCCTCTCTCATAGGCGTTGGTCTTCAGTGTAGGCTCCATACCCGGAGCCCGAGTGATCCAAACCCGCTCCTCTTTATGGTACCTCCAGTCCCTGTTAAAGCTGGAAAACACACAGACCGACATTTGTCTTCATGAGAACTGCAGGGTTAAGATGTGACGACCGTTTTCTCTCTATGCATCGTCACTGCCAGCTGCCTTGAGATTGCCTCTCGTCTTTATACGTCATGTGACAGTTTATACAACATTTCACTGATCATCGCCACAGTTTGTGAGGTTGTACAGAAGAACGAGAACTGTCGACACATGTCCCTGCATCAGGAGCTGCTCCAACAGTAACACAAGGAGAATAAATCCATTCAAAATATCATGGGTTTTTGTTTTCATGTTCTTACAGCTCTACAGCAGCCAGCAGTTGTAGAAGGTCTCCTCCGTTCATATAGTAGAGATAAAACAGCAGGTCTTCACCATACCGAGACAACTTGATAGCTGCTAACTGTTAAAACACAGTAGAATGATGTGAGGGTTAAGATCAGACTGCATTTCCCGGAGGAAACACAGCATCTGAAAAAGATACAAACCTTGTCTCTTATGTGGATGTTGGTTAAATACTCTGAGGGGACGTGGAAGTCTGCAGGACACACAGCAGAACAGTTTGTTTGTCTCTAAACGAGCGCGACTCAGACATATCGATTAGCAGAAGTTCTCACACACTCACACACAGTCTTCAAACTCACCTATGTCCTGTGGTCGACACGGCGCTGACGCCCAGGGAGACGCAAACTTAGGATAAAGATTCCTAAAATAAACACAAAAAACACACATTTTAAACCAGCTGCTCGTGAGTTTCACTATGAAAATTAATTCAATTAAATATTAAATTTCACTGAAGAGATGCAGCTTCATCTAAATAAAACACAAAGCATCTTTATGTGGAAACTTTTTTTCCAGTTTTTGTTCTGCATCTGATCGTGGAAACTACAATAAGAATAATTAACAGCAAAAAAAATTCATCACTCCACTTTCAGGTTAACCTATAACATGGCTCGTAACTTATAGCAACTGTAGGGAAACAGTTTCTGTTCGAGCGACGGGAGCTGAGCATATGATGCAAATAGTCAGAGTGTGTGTGTGTGTGTGTGTGTGTGTGTCCAATGTACTCGGGTGAGTTGAGGTTGAGGCCAAGTGTTGTAAGGTCAGAGCCCAGTGCCAGATGGACCATGCCGGGGTCTGTCTCTGCCGCCCGGATGAACGTCAACAAGCCGATCATTCCAAACTGATCCGTCACCATGCCGACCGGGATGTTGGTCACACGCCCTGGGACGGAGCCGAATGTGACACTCGGTTAAACTGAAATGACGTCACAGTTGGCTGAAAGTGTGCGTGTGTGTGTTTCTCACCGTCAGGAAGCACCTGAATCCCTTTCTTCTGCTGGTTGTTGTTGCTGGGTGCAGAGCTCTTATCACCGGGGAACTTTGGACCATCTGAGTTAGAGGTGGGCTTTCCTGACGAGTTCAGATTCTGAAGGACCCAAAGTAAAAGAAAAATGGTCACACGAGAAAGAGGAAAAGAACTGACAGGAACATAAACAAAGAGAGAGACATGGAAAAATGACGAACCGTTTTGCTGTCTTCATTGGTGCTGGTTGGGTCTTTTGTTTGGTAGTTTGGCCCTGGGAGAGCTGGAAAATCTTCGTTGTGGATGGAGAAGTCTTGCGACTGTTCACTGGACGGCTTGGTTACCATGCCAACTGGGAAAATGTAAAACAAAACCTAATTGATGAAAGAAATAATTCATCAACCACACAGTACAAGAAATAAACTACACGCGCCATCAGGATTCACTGTTATAACCTGCAAACCTCTACGGCTGGAACCTTTCTCTTCATTATCAACTCGTCTCTTATTATTAATTATTATCTGTAAAAGGCCAAAAATGACCAAAAGTGATTTAAGCATAAAGTTTTGTTGAAGATCACACTTTATTCCAAAGAAAATCCAATGTGCTCCAACACTGATATCAGGTTTACACGAACTCAGACTCAAACTCTAAGTAATTCATCCAGAAGTGAAAGTGCATGTTTGAACCCAAAGCAATTTCCTGGAGGCAATGAGACTGGGATGGACATAACTGCCAGACCAGACACACACACTCTCTGACTCGTACCGTACGGAGCCCGACCGGCCAGCGGGTTGAGTAGTGGGGTGGGATTCGAGCCTCCGTCCCTTCGACTCCGGTCTGCTAATGCTGGGAAATCGGACAAGTCCAACCCTGTCACATTCTCACTGCCGTCTGAAAAAGGAATCAAACTAAAATGAAAACACATCTGAGCTTCGACCTAAACACTGAAATAACTGACTAAATGTTTGTACCTGTGCCATTGAAGATGTTGTTGGATAGTGAATTGTTCATGTTGAAACCTGGATTCCTGTTCACCCCAAACCCTGACATACTGACACACAAACACACGCAGAACTGAAGAAACAGGTGGAATCAGCTGCACAGTACAATCGTTTCACTTTAAGGATTTTTTAGCTATTAGATCTACATTTATTTTCAAACATGAGTTCCTGTAGCAAAAGATACTGTCAAAATCAAAACCTCAAAAATGTTCGGTTTGGAGAAAAGCATAAAATAGTTTGGAATGAAAATGTTATCATTTTTCATGAAATTCCTGATCCTGAACTCTTTTTATGCAGGTAGGTCAGCGGGGGTGGTGGTGGGGACAACAACACGGACAACATTCAGACACGAGATGAACAAACCCGTATAAACCTACAGCAGCATCTTTGTGCAGAGCACCAGAACCTTTGGGAGCCAGGGCCTGTGTAGTCACCTGCCTGCTGCTTGTACAGCGCACTACTACAGCCACACCAAGAAAGGTCAACGTGCTGCGTCCTTCGCTGCAGAATTCAGCATTACTTATGTTCACCCATGAAGATTATTAAGTCCAAATACAGATGTGTTTGAGGCTGGTAACTGTGCAGCCCTGTCTAACGCGTGGTCAGAATATGGTAACACGTTGCATCAACATAACAAGCAGTACACAAATTTCTAAACGTGCCATGAGCTTTTTGAATATAAATTAATTAATTCACATTGTTATTATATTTATATAAACTAGGTTCTAGCCAGGTTCTAGTAGAAAGGCGTGTGCGTGGTACCTGTTGATAGTGAAAGGCTGCCGTGCTTGCTGCTGTTTGGGCATCCCAATGATGCTGGGTGACGACCTGCTGGGACTCCCCATGCTGCCGCTCCTCCCTGCGCCGCTGCCTCCTCTCTCTCCTCCTCCAATCCCTCCTGCCTGGCTCGTCGGACCCCCCACCTGCTGGCTGTGGTTCAGCACGCTGCGGCTGCTCATGGGCAGAATACCCCTGCAGACACAAACACAGAAAGAAAAACACTGGACTTTGTGGTTTGTGGGTTCCAGGCACAGTTCGATATTTGAAGACAAAGAGGAAGTTGAGCAGCTGGGTTTGAAACAGAGATTGTGTCTGACCGAGTGAAGAGATGATGAGACTGTACAGACCCTATAAAACAATGACTTTTTACGTTTTACAACTCTGAAGTCCATTGCGTTGCTGAGATTGACTAATAAGTTCTGAAACCATGACACTGACGTCCCTAATATCATGACCAGCAAAATTATGAAGCCTCCAAAGTAATAATGTGTTTAAACAGAAAGCATAGTGTGAGGTGTTCAGGGACAAAAGCAAAACCCAAAACCTAAAATCATTAAACCCTGAATCATCAAGAGGAATATAAGGGTCTAAAAGTCATATTTAAAGAGAAGTGACAGCATTAATATTCAACTAAAACAAACTGAAAACGGATTTAACTTCAGTGCTTCAGCACATAACTAATTATTTTACTTAATTAGACGAACAATAAAAATCTCTTCAATACCTGAACACGTTAAAGTATTTTAAATTATTAACACACACCAGGGTTCATACTCCGCCAGTACATGTACCTGCTCGGTGAGGGAGGCGTGTGCATTGTGCCGGTGCTGGGTGTAGAGGCATGACTGGAGAGCTGGTTGGCAGACTGGTTCAGCCCACTTCGACTTAACTGAGGTGCTGTGCTGCTGTTCATGCTCCGCATGGGAAACCCCGAAGCACCTACACGGTAAAAAAACTGTTTATTTATTCTGAACTAACTAATTTAATCCAGAACAGGTATCTCAAGTATTTCACATTTAACTGCAGTCTTATTCTGAATGAATGTGAGTTGTGTTCAGTGTCAGAGTCAGTGTTGGAGTCATGTGTGTAGCTGTTTAGTAACAGAACTTAGAACAAGTGAATTTAGTAAAAAGGTGTTATTCTGCAGGGGAGACACGTTACATTTAAGACTTTTTTCCGGATAAAAGTCAATTTAATAATTTAACAAGTATAACATGGCATTAAATAATTGTCTTTCACATCAGTACTTCCCAGTTATATACAGGAATAAAAAATAATTTAATGTATTTAACATGACGGGGTCCAGGTAAATGTATAGTTTAAACAGTATGATTTTAATTATTAGGAAATGTTAACACATTACATAAGTAAACAGTATAAAAACAGGTGAGTGTGTTTATCATACTCTGCGGGCCATATAAGCTGGCTCCCAGTTGTGATAATTGACCCGTTGAGGAAGCAGAGGACGACGCCAGCATCTGAAGACATAGGAAACATACATGTTTTCATCATTTGTTGCCTGAAATAAAACAGTACAGTTACACAGTCACAGTACAGTTACAGCAGGCGTCCAGTTGCTGTTTAATCTGAAATAAAGCAGCTGAAAAGTATTCTAAAATAAATTACTACTGAGTGTTTTTTCCCAATAAAAAAAACATAGAAATGATTTTATCATTCAGTCCTACCTTAAAATTAAATTACCATAAATATTGACGCTTAAAAAAACTGTTAAATTCCACAGCAGAGGTTAATAACCACTTACGTCCTTGTCATTGCGGTGAGGAGGGAACATGGACTGTTGGCTGTAGTAAAGGCTGGAGTCGTCCGTGTAGTCACTCTCTACCCCTCCCTCCATAAACTTCTTCCGGTTAGCACCAAACATGCCGCGTGTCACCTGAGAAAGTCATCACAGAGAACGGTCAGACGGCGGATAAGTGGTGCAGTGAATCAGCTCCACATCTGCTCCGATTCTCTACAGATGTGATGACACTGAATAATCTAGAAGGTGCTTCATCAGTTAAAAAGAGCAAATGCTAAATTATGTAACTAACTGACTAATACTAGAGAAACAGTTTAAAGCAAACATGGCACTAGACTTGAGAAAGCCCTCTGGATAGAAGGGCGAAACGTCGTCAAGAAACCTACTAAGTCCAGTTGCTATTGGATAAACCTTTTTGAGATGGCACTAGTTCTGCTTTCCGCCTAAAATCTACTATTGTAAACACATTTTTCATCTTATTCCAAACTAGTGTTAAAAGCAGATATTTATTTATTTTTTGTGTTGAAGTATCCTCAATGCTACTAAACACCCTTTATGTTCACACAATCCATTCTCATTTACCACTGTCTGTTATTCGAGTTACTTGAGCATCGGTGACCTCAGTCAAAAACATTTGCACTTTTAATAAACTTATTTAAGTTAACAGAAAATATATTTTTCCCAACAGTAAAAACAACTATTAAAATCAAAACATGTGACATAAAATATTGTGTCTGATAAGGTTTTATTGTTTTGAGAACAAAACATAAAATCTAAAAATGCCACCTTGCAAATAGGAAACTATATATTAACATATTTCACTATTATACAGTCAATAAATACCTAAAAATACACAGTAGATGAATTGATAAAGAAGAACACTTACTTGCCTCCCTCACACTGATATTACACACACACTATTTTCAGGACCAAAACTTTGATATTACGGTCAGACTGGCGACTGTATTTTACCTTTCAGCCGCGTCTGGGCCGTTATCTCTCAGGATTACTTGTGTTCATTGAAGTAGGTTGGTTAAATATCTACAACCCCCCAGCAGCAGGCCACAGAGCTGCAGCTGTACCCAGCAAACAACGGCTAACTGAGCACTAACACGCGTGGGATATTGTATAACGAGTGCAATGTTGCATGAAGAGCACTGTATGTCAGGTTATAAATTCCCATACACCCACAGTGGTTTCCAGCAAGCTTTCCTGTTATTGTTTCAAAGCTGCAGCAGTGTCGTAAACGGCTAATGTTAGCAATGTAAGCTAATACCCGCTCCGTCAATCTACCTGCTGTTAATACTAATGCTGACTACTTTTACATCACAGCTTAAATAAACCGAATTATTCCGCTCTGTGCTATCCCAGTGAATTAACAGGGACTATTCGCTGGCGTTATAATTTCGGTGTAAAATAACAGATGCTACGGCCAGCTAACAAACTCATGTCTAGCTCTATGTGAGTACATGGGGATGCTAGTATGTCAGCTAACGCTAACCACCAATCGGGCTATTAGGCTAAAAGTAACAAAAAAGACGCCACTGGAACAGTTGCAAGCGTTTCTAAGACTGGCAGACAATCCGATAAGGCCACCGTTTATGCAGTTGAGCAGACAGGCCACAGTGAAGAGGGGAAACCGGCGGGCAAGCGTGTTTTGTTCGGGTTTGGGCCTGCTGCGCCTCCGTCGGTTAGTTCCTCAAAACAACAACAATGAGAAACGTAACCGGACCGCTACCGTGTACGCTCCTATTTTTTCACTTCCATTCGCAAACAGATTCGGCGACAGCAGCCACACGAATTGTCTTTTTGTTTAAATGAGCGTCCGGTAAACAACTGCTGGGAAAATAAAATAAAGGAATAAAAAGGAGCTCACCGCATCAATCTGTCTTCTCCGCTACAATCCAAGATGGCCGACATCACTTCTCCAATCAGCGAAGATACTGGGATCATTGAAAGCTCTACTCTACTCTACTCTACTCTACTCTACTCTACTCTACTCTACTCTACTCTACTCTACTCCTCCATCATGCTACATTGCTTTTCTCTAGTTTCGAACACATGTGTATGTGTTATATTCTTTGCTCTACTCAGCATAAATACAGGTCCTTCTAAAAAAATTAGCATATTGTGATAAAGTTCATTATTTTCTGTAATGTACTGATAAACATTAGAC
>JAUMTR010000015.1:12766177-12777313 GCA_032270685.1 Microctenopoma stevenorrisi
TCTAATCTATAAAGAGACCAGTTTAGAGGTGGAGAACAATAGGTGCCTCCATTAAAATGAATGGGAGGCAGTGCATGCCTCCCATTCTTTTTATATGGCAGGCACCTAATAAAGAGAAAAAGAGGATATCAATAGTGGTATCCTCGTCTTTACACCTTGCCCCCACCCCCTCCCCACCACTGGGCTGGATCAACTCTCGCTGTCCAATAGTGGGGGAGCATTCCATGCGAAGCAAACAGAAAGTCTAAATTAGCCTTAATGGGAGACAGGTGATGTAACTACTGCCTGCTCTTTCACAGATGTTTTACTGAATTATTTAGGTTTTAAACGTCATCCTCCATAAAGTCAGAAACGTCAGCGACTGTCGTAAGTTTGGTTCCTGACACAAATCATTTTATGAGGATTAGAGTTTGAAAATATCTGAGAGTCAGGTAATAGCTTTTCAACTCCCACAGTCAGAATGATTAACATAGAATATCATAACTAATTTAAAAATGAGGAGTGTTTTGAATCCAAACAGTTTATTGTTCAGAGAGACGTCTGTTTCAGCTGTGGTTGGTTTACTGATGCTTCGTGGTGACTCAGCTGTGGTTGATGGGTGTGACTGTGGCCTCCAGAGAAACACCTGAATGTGTAGGTCTAAACAGCAACTTTGTGTTTTAACAGCTCATTGTTAGTTTGAATTATTTAAAAATTACCCTGTGGATTTCATTGCTATGAATTCAGATTCAAATCAAATAAATAGAACCAGTTTTACTTTTTGTTTGTTCCTTCATCAGCCACAGTCCTATAATAAATGCTCCTTTATGAAGTGATACTGTTCTCTGTGGCACCGATTGAAGCAGGCATATCGTACTGTGTATGACTGTGCATGTGACAAAATAATCTGAATCCGAGTCTGAAGGTGGGCGGGCGAGGTGAGGTGATAGGGAACGAAAAACAGGTGTGAAGGTGGGTCAGTGGAAAGAGACAAAGACTAAGCCCTATAGAAAACGGTAGTTTTATTAAAAATTATTATTCAAAATTTTGTTAATTGCTATAAGACAATTATAAATATTTATGACAGATAATAAAAGTCGTTTCTTTATCTATTGAAATACATAAATCCAATTAAAATGTGGAAGTTTTTTATTTCTCTGTCCACTATGAAACCGCAGCGATGTTATGATGAAGCTTTCATTAGAAATGTGTGTCTGTCTGGTAAAGGACTGCAGTGAAGGACGGTCCTGTGCGTCCTACAAGCTCAGACCAGAAATAAGAGCTGGAACCATTTCTGGGTCAAGCTTGGCTTGAGGAACGTTAAAATAAAGCATCACTGAGAAGACATGTAAATGTCCCGAGCACACATTCTGCACTAAATAAAGACTTAATACACGGTTTGCTTCGTCATGATCAGGTGTTTGTTTGTGGGATGCACCCACAGTTAGTCAGGATGAGCTCAGCTCCATCTCCCCCCGCTCAACCCTTCCTACCGTGGAGGTTGCAGCTGAGGACTGCCAGTGTGTGTGTGTGTGTGTGTGTGTGTGTGTGTGTGTGTGTGTGTTTATATATATATATATATATATATATATGTGTGTGTGTTTGTTATGTAACTTCCTCATTTCTGTGTCTCTCCTGCTTCCAGCACTTTCTCAGCCAGTGAGAGTGGTTCAGGGGTTATAGGAGTCAAGAGTGCTGAAGAAAGAAGCTCACGCTAATCACTTCACCCTTCAGTGTTTTCAGGAATCTGAGGAAACGCTCTGCAGCCTCGACTCTCTCTCCATATTACACCACAGCCCGTATTAGCACATAAAGCTCCACTTGTGTGTCTAGCTGAGCTGCATACAGTATTTACCTCTGTCATGTCTTAAAAACGCTGATCGTGTTGTGATCAGTAAGTGACATGAATCGTGTGTGAGCGCCTGTGTTGCTCTGGCTCCGTGAAAAGCATTAGGTGCTCGAGAATTAAACATTTGAAGGTAAAAACAGAAAGAAGATCACGCCTCTCGTGTGTGTCTGTGTGTTTATTTCTCTGAATGGTGACATCAGTGGCCTTAGATTATGGAGCCGTTTGGATTAGTCATGGATGCAGTTTTACCGTCTCTCCACCCTCAGTGAAATGACATGTCCATCACTCTGACAGCTGTGAATGGGCAATTTTGTCAGCAAGGAAAGTTTGTTAATCTTTTCTAACTTTTTGAGGACAGAGCTTAAGTTTTAAGCTCAAATGCTGCCGTCACAGCAGCACGAGGCGTTCAAGGTCACACCAAAAATGATGCTAAAATAATCAATCACTGCGTCGGTCACAGTTACAACTAAACCACAAACAACTGAAACCTTTCAGGTGATCACCTCTTATACATGTTCCAGCACTGTGCTCACTGATGACCAGTGAATCGGAGCAGGACCTGCACTAGGACCATAAAACGTTGATATAACTAATGTCATTAAAACAAGTATTATATATATAAAAGTAAAAGAATAGGAATATATGAGAGTTATGAATTTTTTTTTATTTGTCATAGGTCAGCAGCTTCCTGTGGCTCAATTTCTTCCAAATTATAAACTGGTGATAATCCAGGTATAATTTACTGGCTCTCAAGAAAGAGTTAAAGCAGAGAGGTAAAAGTTGTATCAGGTTTTCAGGTAGTTTTCATGGGTCTGTGGATGACACTGAGCCCACTCCTTGGCCGAGCTGCAGCTGTCGGCTGCCAACAGCAGACGGCTTCACCTAATTGGGATCTGCAGAGCGGCCGCCAGTTCACGAGATTACACGGAAGCCGTGGCTCTGCCAGAATTTATGAGTATTGGACGGTGTCCCAGAGCTTGTGAATAGTTCTGTTATATCTGGCTAATTGATGTGAGCAGTTAAGTCTGATGAAACCAAACAGCAGGGAGATGTCACAGTGGTATTACCATTAGAGTAGTTTAAATATGAAGACAAATGAATATTGCAGCTGTGTGTGATTCTGTCAAACTAACACGGGCTCAGCTGCGAGATTTTACTAGAACTGTGTGTGAAATGGTCCAAACCAAACGTGATGTAATGGACTGTATGCTCACAAGAGTTCGAATACTTTTGGCTGACTGACAGTTTTGTTTTAGGGACTTGGGTACAGTTTACCTTTATTCTTTGAAATAGACTCATGTATGTAGAGCGGCTGTTGTGGAGCTTTCAGTCAAAGACTTTATCTAGCTGTCATGAAACGGCCTAATACTGCACTTTCCATTGTTCTTCACATATTTAATGTTAATCTAAACTGGAGCTGTAAAATAAGCATTATGTCTGCTGAACACTGACGTCCTTTCATAGCTTTAACTTAGTTTTAAACTTAAATTTAAATGATCTTCAGCTTTACGATTTACATGGACAAAAAATCTATTTGAACTCAGTGAAAACCAGGCAGATGCTGTCTACGGTGATGGTGATGATGATGATGATGATGATGATGATGTTTCTAGGCCCCTATTCACTGACTTTTTATATCATCATCACAACAGCAACATGTCCAGTTATTTGATCTAAAACTTGTAAAACACTAATGACAAATTTCTGTTCGTCTCAACTGTATTTTTGCTTTTGTTTGTTTTCTGCTACTTAGCTAATGTTAGCATGCTAACATATGTTAGCATGCTAACATGCAAAGCTAAGATGATGAACATTCTACCGCATGTTAGCATAGTAATTGTGCTAACGCTACAATAACCCTGACCCTAATCCTAAAATCTAATTTGTGGAATCTGCTCCTAAATTAAGTTGTGGTTGAGATAAATAATTTTTTTATTAAATATTAAGAAAAAAATTGACTTCAGCTGCATGTGAGCAGAGAGGTTTATGATATTTTCACTAACGCAGCCCCAACACACATATTTCTTCACAACTCATTGTGTTTGGAGGTTAATGCCAGTGAACATTTGGATCTGTTGATGCTCACATTGCTTTCAGCCACTGCTGACATAGTTTGACATTTGCTAGCTCTTCAGATTCAGGAGTGAAATTAGAATCTAACATTTGTGCTGTTTACAGCCTTAGTGCAGCTCACGTCGGGTTTTTTTTAGCAGACATACAAACAAAAGTCTGGTGCATGAACGATGCTTCAGCAGCAACACAAACAAGACGAGAAGGTGATGGAGCCGCTAATTACTGAGTGAAATCAGATGAAAGTAATAAAAGACACAGGCTAACATGTACATTTGCTTTTGGTCGGCTGAGTCCAGATGCTGCACTGCCGGCGGTGAGTTGGTGTAGGTAAGACCACGTGGATCTGCAGCACAGATTTTTGTCCTGGAGCTCTCACCGACAAGCTCAACACAACAGAGATGATACTAAATGATTGTTTTCCTCATGCACAAATAACTTGTTGTCATGGTTATAAAATCCACACGGTGTGGCAGGCAGGAAAGGAAAAGTGAATAAACAAAACGGTTACGTAATCTAACTGGATTCGGGCAGTGAGGGGACCTGGATCACTCACGGAAGTCAACAGAAGAGACTGAGATGATTAAAAACGGATGATGAGGTCAGCAAAACTGAGCGAAGATGATTTTGAGGCAAAATGTACAATTGATCATTTTCAGATACCTGACAGGTTGGACGAGGGTCAGAGGGACAGCAGTTTATAGTTCAGCAACGGATGAGGATTCGTTGTGTTTCAGTCACACTGCACTGCGAACTCTGCGAGAACGAGGTCGAGTGAGTCACAGCAGCAGCTACGTAACATGACCAAGAGCGTGTGGACGCTCCAGTTTCAGGAGCTCGTTCCAGCGAACATGGATTCTTTAGATAAGATGGTCCCCGTTTGTAAGCTTTCATTCAGGAAACTTCTAGTAAATATAATGATGCATGAATGGGATGGAAACATTACTGTATCTAAGTCACGTTCCACATTTGCTCGGAAAAGGTCATGTTTGACAGAGCATGTTGGGAAAGTCTTCTGTCTGTCTGTGTCTCAGGTGTACTGGACGGAAACACAAACAAAGACTCTGGGCTGGTCCTTTAAGACGCCCCCGTACCACCTCTGAGCTCTTCGGGGTCTCCTGGGACAAAAGTGCAGGAGGCTCCCAGCTGCTTCAGCGATAACACCCAGTGTAACAGCTGATGGAGCTACACGCCCGCAGACTCCATCTGTCAACCGCAGTTTTTAACCCAGCGACGTAGAAAAACAAGATAATCTCACGTCCACCTTCTCGTTCCTGTTTCTTTTACAATATGTTCATTTGTTGGTCTGTTGTGTCTGTGCCTTTATTCAGCCCCGTTTGCACACACACACACACACACACGCACACACGCACTCTGTGATCATACCTGGTAAAGCTCTGTGTAATCTGCTTTGAAACATTTCCAACTTGTCATCCAGTCAACGGGTCAAACACAGAGTCTCCTGCCACTGCCACGTTTTTTGCTGTTATTCAGCAACTATTACGATCATTTCACTCACAAAACAATAGTTTTAGGGTTGTTGAATGAAAAAATCAGTTATTTCGTCCGGTGGGTGACTGAGCTTTGGGTTTCATACGATTGTCTGCAGATAATGGTATAATGGACATTTTCTACCACTGTTGGACATGATGCTGGGAGTTTTATTATGTGGTTAAAAATTTCAAAGTAAAAGCTCTGCATCAACTGAATTCCGCTGAGTGGTTGTGGGATGAATAATGGGAAAAGAAAAACTAGTGATTTAGTGTAGTTTTCCACTTTTTCTTTTGGGCCTAGAATGAAACAGCTCAAATACATCTCAGATCACACAACTTCTTTTCTTTGACTCTTTGAGTGACAGTAACTTAAAAATGGAAGAATCTGATGTGATCTCTGCTTTGAATGATTTATGTTGTGAATTCTGTGTTTTCTTCTAGATTGTGAAGCACTTTTAGTTTTGTAAAGTGTAAATAAATGATGGATTGACTGACTTAGCATCACATGAGCACACCATGACTCTACAGTGAGACCAAATATTAAATATAGTCTAAATAGTGTGGTGCTTGGTAATAAGGTGATAATATGTCCAAACTCCTCATCACCTCCATAGAAACTGCCTTTTTAATCACACAGCTGTTTGACACTAACCTGGTCTCCATGTTGCTTTGTTGCTCCAGATGGTCTCTGCTCTGTCCTCTTTCTCTGCCTCCCTCACTTCATATATTTCCAAGTAATGTCCCTTTTTTGCGGAGAACAAAAAAAGGGAAAGAGATCAAAAATGTTCTTGAGTTTAAAGTGATCAGAAACAAGGCTGCTGCTAAATCGTGTTGTTCATGTCTCTGAAATTGAATCAAATCCTATTTAGAAAAACGTCTTTGACAGAGCCTGAGTGGAGGAAAAAAGGTGTCTGCATCTCAAAAATATAGTTCTTTTTTCTCCAAAACTACATTGACACCACATCCACCTAACGACTAGTAGACCTGTGGAGATCTGTACACGTGTGCAGCAACTTCTCAGCGTAAACATGTCGACCAAAGACAGGGAAGGTACGAAAAATAAGATTTGGCTTTTTCTGTTGTTGAACTAGTGAACATGGACTGTTTCCTACACTATGTACAGAGTCTGCTCGGTCCTTGGGATCCTTGATTAATCCTTGATTAATCCTTGATTCGCTGTGGTTCTGAGACTTTGTTAAAGGGCCTCCGTGCTGCATCACGCGCGCTGGTTTATTCACGCGTGTCTTTAGAAAGTTAGAAAAGTGTTTTTAGAACTGTGGAGAAGAGCAGCACGTCGCTCCTCCACCTGCTGCTGTGTGCGCGGAGCCCGGAGACGGGCTCGTTGGGAAAGTGCCGTGTGCGGGACTACAGGTCTGTCTCCCGTGTGTCCAGGCAGAACGCGTAAAGGGATCTCTTGAGGTCCATGCTGCTGTTGGCCTTGATGTTCGCCTTCTCCACGGAGGCCGCCGCGTCGTTGTTCTCCGCATCCTGCGACTTGGCTGATGACTTGCTTCCTTTGCGTTTCAGTTCGGGGCTATCTCTGCCGCTGTTCGGCTCGTCCTTCAGGGAGGACTGGTCCTGGTCCGTCTCCCGGTGGTAAAAGTAGTTGAAGTTGGACACGATGACCGGCACCGGCAGCGCGATGGTGAGCACGCCGGCGATGGCGCACAGAGAACCCACGATCTTTCCCCCGACCGTCACCGGCCTCATGTCACCGTAGCCGACCGTTGTCATGGTGACCACGGCCCACCAGAAGGCGTCGGGGATGCTGGAGAAGTGGGACTCGGGCTCGTCCGCCTCTGCGAAGTACACGGCGCTGGAGAAGAGG
This sequence comes from Microctenopoma stevenorrisi, assembly GCA_032270685.1. Classification (NCBI taxonomy): domain Eukaryota; kingdom Metazoa; phylum Chordata; class Actinopteri; order Anabantiformes; family Anabantidae; genus Microctenopoma; species Microctenopoma stevenorrisi. The sequence continues at coordinate 12,773,397 of JAUMTR010000015.1, forward strand.
ATGACTCCGATGAAGAGGAAGAAGATGAGCAGTCCGAGCTCCCGCATGCTGGCTTTCAGGGTCTGCCCCAGGATCTGGAGCCCCTTGGAGTGTCTGGAGAGCTTGAAGATCCGGAACACCCGGACCAGACGGATGACCCTCAGGATGGCCAGAGACATGGCCTGCTGGCCGTTCTGGTGCTCCTGGCCCTGCTGCTCCGCCAGCTCCGTGCCCACGGTGATGAAGTAAGGCATGATGGACATGATGTCGATGATGTTCATGATGGTCTTGGAAAACTCGGACTTGCTGGGACACGCGAAGAAGCGCACGATCAGCTCGAACGTGAACCAGATGACACAGGTGGTCTCGATGATGAAGAAGGGGTCGGTGAAGGTGAGGGACGGTCGAGGGGCGGTGCTGTTGTCCATCCGGCTGGTGACCGGCAGCTCGCGCTCATCTCTGAACTCCGGCAGCGTCTCCAGGCAGAAGGTGATGATGGATATGGTGATGACGATCACGGACACGATGGCGATGCCCCGCGCCGGGCTGGAGCTCTCCGGATACTCAAAGATGAGCCAGACCTGCTTCTGGAACTCGTTCTGAGGCAGCGGCTTCTCCTCTTCTTTTATGAAGCCCTCGTCCTCGCGGAACCTCTCCATGGCCTCTTCTCCCAGCTGATAGAACCGAATCTCGTCCGCGAACACGTCGATGGACACGTTGACGGGTCTCCGGATCTTCCCCCCGGACTGATAAAAGTACAAAATCCCGTCAAAGCTCGGTCTGTTTCGGTCAAAGAAGTATTCGTTCCGGAGCGGGTCGAAGTATTTAATCCTCTTTGCGGGGTCTCCGAGTAAAGTGTCGGGGAACTGGTTCAGGGTGCCCAGCTGGGTCTCGTACCTGAGTCCGGCTATGTTGATGAGCACCCTCTCGTTGCTCTCCGTGTCCATGTCCATGTCCATCATGTCCTCGTCGAACAGATGTGGACTGTGGTCCGCGCGTAAAAGCGCATCCATGGCGTTCTCGCTGCAGCTGAAAGTGTTGTTCATGTCGTTGATTTTCCAGGAGCTGTGGCGGTGATGCTGCTGAGGACTCCCCCGGGTGTTCAGCTCTTTGCTGTAGTCCTCTCCGAGTCCCGTTTGGACGAAGCCCGACTGAGGGACATCCAGCGCGTTCCGGCAGCTCTCCTCGGCATTGTTTCCTCCGCCGCCGCCGCTCCCTTTAGCGCCTCCGTTCTCAAAGCTCACCAAGGCTATCTCCATTCCGCAGCCATCCACGGTCAGTGCGTAAAGAAGGAGAGCGACTTGTTGAGCTGCTTCGCAAACATCATCTCTAATATCAGCAGAGTTCACAAGGTGGAGCAGGCGGAGGCGAAGCTGTGCAGCAAAGCACGAGCGGCGCGTCTCGCCACATGAACGAGAAGTGACCAAAGCTGCTGCTGGATCTGGATCCAGAGGAGAACAAAACCACGAAGACCCGGATGAAACAGTTGGATGTAGCGATTACTCCTGACGTCAAAAGTGCTGCTCAGATCGTTTAGCTGCCTCTGAACATGTCTGTGGATGTGAGACGAGCTGTCACCCTCTATCTCGCTTTTACTCTCCCTCCCTCTCTCTGGGGGCGGAGTCTTTCTCCTGCACAACGAACATAAAGTGAATATTCTCTCATTCTATTTTACCTTTAATATAAATAATGATTTTGTGTTGATCGAACCGAAAAGTGAGATTTATTTGTTTATATGTTTAAGCAACAGTTTAGTTAAGTCCAGGGGCGGATCTAAAGGGGGCAGGGGTTGTTGTTCAGCCCCCTCAGTCTGTTGTGAGTTCCTGGATACGTGGTGAAAGCTCCTCTGACACTTCACTTCTGTTCCAATAGTAAAGTACAAGGTACAAAAACTCGGAGTAACTCAAAAGTACTGAATGTATTTAAATGTTATATAGAGGCAGGATGTTTAAGTCTGCATTTTATTAAAATCTAATGATTTGTATTGAATTTTAATGAAAATTATTAAATAAATAAATAACTGTTTCAGTACAGTTACTGTATGTTCATGAACTGGAGTGTTTCAGTCACGGTAATCCTCTCCTCCAACCACATGAGATAAAAACAGTAAAATGAACTTCAGTAATATTCAGAGGGTTTAAATGTGTACAGGAAGTTCCCTGCTGAATGGTGTTGTATATATTATACATTCTTGCGTGTCTCCTTGTTTCCGTGTCCTTCTCCTGTTTTGACAGTTCCTGTTCTCTCCTTATATAACATGAGCTGCTCTCTGTGTATGTTTGGGTGGATGCAGCTGCAGCACGTGACTGCATCAACCTCAGCTCCGTCTTTAATGCACAGTCTGAGCACAAAGACCTGCTCTCCACATCAGCGCATGCATGGACTCTTTCATTTGGGGCCTTTCTTGTTGCTTTTGTGTCTGTGTCCTCTGCTGCTCTGTGGGTTCAGGGTTGAGCCCTGGGGCCGCACTCTGCGCCTGCTGGATGTGAAGGATGTGAGTGCAGCATTTAAAGTGCAAACTCCAAAGTTCCAATAAATCAGGTGTGTGTGTGGGGGGGGCACAGAAGGAAGGACATTTGTGTGATTATGTCCAACTATGCTGCACTTACAAAACATTACAGGACGTTTTCTAACACGTGTGAGAAGATGTTATGCATCAGTAGCATCAGTAACATCTTCTTCTGTGTTTGTTTTTTCTCAGGCGTGGTGACTGCAGCCTCACTGAACTGGTTCCTGTTCCGTCTATACTTCCACAGCTCCAACTCCTCCAGCTGAGACAGAAATGTTTCGTCTCCCTTGTCCTCGACAGCACTTACACATCTGTACCAGGGAGATGCTAGGACTATCACGCTGTCGTTTCCTCCGACTAACCAGAGGGTTAGGATTTAACACTTCGTCCACCTTCATCCCAAACACAGCAGCTCCCGCGGCGCTGTTTGCTCAGACCAGTTCATGCATGACCACTCTGCATTTTGCTGACACCACCGCTGATGATGGTGCAGCGTTTGGTAGAGTGAGGTCTGCACAAGAGCAGAAAGAGGAAGTGTCCGTCCTCCATCTGCTCCACCTACTTAGTCCACTGAGGACATGGAAAGTCTACATCACAGTTGCGGGCTCAAAGAAACGCTGCAGTGTCAGTTTAGAGTTTAGTGTTGAGACTAGTTACTCTCCAACACAGGTAGCGCTTCAGGTGTCTTCACTGCGTCTCTGGGTGAACGCATCACGTCTGACACATGCTTAAACGTTCTCCCTGAACATCCAGCCAACGGTTAAATAATGTAGAATGTAAGTATGTGTCATTTGCATGTATTTCTTTGGTAAAACTATCATTCAGAACCAGAATCATCTGTCTCGTGATTGTGTAGTGATCTTTTTCTTTCTGGTGTTTGGGGCAAACTAACCCTTTAACTGAAGACAGGACAAGAGCACAGAGCGCCTGTAGACACAAAGAGTCTGAGAGTGTTGGTTTCTAAAAGCAGAGAAGGTGACCTATTTAAAAGGTTACTTTCTTGGCCCCGTGGCTGGATTAGGAAAACAAAGCACGAGCACTATATTTATCTTTTTCCTTATCTAATGCCCCCGCATCATCACGATAAGAAGTATGAGCATCTCCCCGCCCCTGGATTAGTGCACTGTCCTCAGACTACTGCAGCCATGAATAATAACTCACCAACCTCCATCTCACTGTGTGACTGGCCACTGGCAACGTTGCGATTTCATGCACTGGATGCAGCCATTAGGATGTTTTTACAATAAACTTTCTACTGTTCTCGATACAATTGTTCTTTTCTTGCCTTCTTCTCAGCCATATGAGCGTAAGCCAACTCTATTGCAATCTCCACCAGGAAGTCCACTCGTCTATCCTGCGTCCCGGTGCATGCTTGATACAGCACATGTGCATTCAATGCTGCCATGTCAATCATGTTATAGAACACGGC
>JAUMTR010000015.1:12783298-12796694 GCA_032270685.1 Microctenopoma stevenorrisi
GAAACAGAAAAAAGAGGGACAGAAGGACGAAGCACAACTAGGGGAGAGACAAGTCACAATGTACACAACATGTAATGTTATGATGGTGAGAGAGGGAAAGATAGAGAGAGAGAAAGAGTGCGAAGTAGGAGAAGGAGCTCAGGGTGCCAGGAAAGTCCCCCAGCAGACTAAACCTATAGCAGCTACACTGGGTAAAGTGTGAACACATGATTACATGTTGAACACACCTGTTTATGCATAAAGAAATCAGCTGAGTATTGTATCTTTGTGGCAGCACGATCACTCAGCAGATGCGCGGATCGATTCCTGGCAGGCTACATGTCGAGGTGACTTTGGACACAGATACCCTGATCCACAGCCCCTCACAGGGGCAGCCTGTCCACGAAGAACTTCCCCAAAGAGATCAATACAGTATCAGTTATTATTATTATTTACTGTAGTTTTTACAGCGTGTTCACTCTTTGTCTGAACTGTGTGGTTGTGCACCAGCCTTTTGCCCAAGTTTAACACACACACACACACACACACACACCGTCTCAGGTGGTAAATCAGCTGTTGGGTTTTGCACTTTGCACCTTGTAACTGAGGAGTTTGAGCGTGTGCGTGTGTGAGCGTGTGTGTGTGTGTGTGTGTTGACTGCAGCTCTGTGTCATTCATCATTTAAACACCTGTTTTGTTTGGTATCAATCATTAAATGTTGTTGTCTCTGTGCCAGCGACCGTGGACAGAAGCCAGAGTGTTTCCCTGCTCGGTTTAAAACCAGACAAGCGCTGAGAGACGAGCAGACCTGCAGCTGTTGGAGTGGACATGGAGAAAGCAGTGATCTACACCAGCGTACAGTCCTCTTCTTCGCCTGTACAGACGTGAAGTACACGCACACATATGTATATTTATACACATAATATATATTTAGCTCCAGCTCCTCTGGCTGTGACAGTAAACCTACTTCCTCAGCTCACTCTGATCTGATTGGCCGGCTTGTGTAAGACTTCTTGTGGACCAAACTATGCATGGGACAGCACCGTCCTTCAGCAACAACCAACCTGAGAGAGTGGGGTGGGGGGTGCACTCTGTGGGTGTAGGAGCCCAAACCTGACATTATGACAGATTTCCACTACACTGGATATCAACCAGTGCAGCGTGTCATCGTGTTGACGTTGCGCACAGCTCGTGAGCTTGTGTTGCTGTCCTGCTCCGGGGTAAATATTTGTCTGGTGTGGCCTTAAAATAGAAATGCAAATAACACTTTTTTACATTACCGCTGATGCTAAGTGTGACAGACTGTCAATGGGTCGCCTTAACAAAATATAGCATCCCAAATCCCCTCTCAGCTGCACTAATCTAATGTGAGGAGAGGGAGGGGCAGAGGATGACTAATGGCTGATGTTACCCAAGAGATGAAGAAAACGGCTCCAGACAAACTAGTAATGAATGGAGCTGTGCTGTCTTCTGATGTGTGTCCAGACAGGAAACCGTACCACTGCACAGAGGAGGAGGAGGAGGAGGAGGAGGCAGAGCAGATCCTCCTCACATGGCTGATGAAAGAGGCGCTAACAATCAGACCTATGTGGAAAAAGTTATCAGAGCATGTTAGTGCAGAGCCGACGTGTGACGGTCACATGCTGGGACAGGTGATGATAAGCTGTGACTGACAGGCCAACTGGTGACAGATTAAATTACCAACAAACTCTGATCCACCTCTGTGTGAAGCTAAAGTGAACCTGACGTGTGGTAAAAACCTTTCATAGCAAATGGATGTGCAAAAGGAAGTATGAAAACACAGAAGATTGCTGCCATATAAAAATACTCCATCATAACTGAGAGTCAATGTTCAGTGTCACACTGAAGCAAAACGACGAGCTAAAAGAGACAAAAGGAGATAAAAGAGGCTAAAAGAGGCCAAACGACACTAAAAGAGACTAAAAGACACTAAAAGAGGCTAAAAGAGACGTGCAGATGTCCCGGTGTGAACTTCTTCAGTTCGCCTTTCTTCTCCCACAGGCAGCTCCTGGAGCAGGCTGCAGACTCAAGAAAGCTCATAGGTGAATATTTTATGACACAATATAATATGATACACAAAGTCAACGAGACACCAGACGAAGAGGAGCTCCTTCCTCCATGCTGCTCGTTGACGAGACGTCGATCTCTGAAAGGAAAAGTCAGGACTTGGTACCAGTGGTTCTGGAGACAGGTGCCTTCTGATGAAGGAGCCCTCGCCCCTCTTAGTGTTTCTGGATTTTTTCATGCATATTCACAAATAACTGAAACGCACTCATGAATCAGACACGTAACAGCAGACATGTCGCATCTTTTCCTGTTTGTATTTACTCCATCGTTCACCGGATTACATTTACCAGCAGCCTGGTTTATGTTCGTATGTAACAGTCACGTCGGGCTCTGTCCGGGTTCGAGGCCTTTATCCGGTGGTTCTGGATCTCTTCATAAGAACGGACTCAGTTTTGTGAAGGGAACAGTGTCTGGTAACGTTTTGAGAAGTGCATTTAATTAACAGTGAATGGACCCAGGTCCAATAATCCCAAATAACGCTGCTTCGAACCTCACGCTGGGAGCCCATATGGACGCCGGGCCTTGGCGCTCCAACGTCTGTGTCAGCAGACCGAGGCTGAGATGAAACCCAATGAGCCAACTGTCTGTTCTCTGCTCATGTCAGGCTGTCTGGTGCTCTGTGGAGAAGGAAGATGCCGCCCCGCCCGCCCCCGGCTCGCCTCCGCTCTGCCTGAATAGACTGATGTCGGCTCAGGTAGGAGCTGGAACGCTCCAGTGGAAAATGAAACTCGAGGAGACAGCTGGGCTATTAGATTGGCCGTGTCTGTAGGTCTGCATGAAAGAGAAGGAGCCGGTGCGTGTGGGTGGATGTGAGTGGGTGTTTGCAGCCTGTGCCAACGCCGCCCCCACGTTATGAGCTTTTCAAGGTCAGTGATTTTCCCTCTGCTTGAGCTGAGATCTCGCTCTGATGCCCTGGAAAGTATTTCAAATATTCTGGTCAAAAGTTTTATAGTAGTGAATTTAAATGTTCTTTAGTTTCTCAAACAGAGAAGATTCAAGAAAAATGTCTTGTTTCTGTGTGTCATGAAACTCCACCCACTCCTCAAAGCACATTATTCAAACTCGCGGGAATTCCTTTAGCTTAATGAAAGGTCAGAGGTCAAACTGGCACAGAGAGATACCACAGCCAGTCAGAGACGTAGCGTTACTTCCCTTCCTCGTGCTCCTTCCTGCTGGGATTTAAACGCATGTATGTTTCCTGCTCCTGCGTCTCTCACCTTCGCTCCATGTTCAGTGCTTACAGAACTTCCTAAAATCAGATGCAGGCTTGCAGCGCGAGAACGGGGCATATTTGAAGCGGTTCAGGTGTCAGGCCTGCTGGCAGATCCAACAATACAAACACTGAGCAGCTCTCAATAATTGAGCAAAGCTCCACCCTGCTCCAAGCCGGGCCTGCAGAGAGTGATGTGCTCTACATCCGCCTGTTTTTATCACATCTGTCCCACCCCCCCACCACCGTGCGTACACGTCTGAGCTCTATTTCATGTCCTGTTGGTGTAAAATGCATTTTTCCACAGTTCGTCTCTAACAGCAGACGATCTCCTCGCTCCTGTTTCTTTAAGGTTCTCTTTGTTTCTACTGTGTTTTTTTGCTCATCTGGATCTCCCTCTGCGCCCACCCACACTCACCCAACATGCATTCTGCCCCAGGCTGCCTCACTCTGTCTCCATACATATAGAAAATCACTTTCAGCGCGCGCACACACACACACACACACACACACACTTACTGTACTGTTTTCTGCAGTGTTCTCCAGCCTCTGCATGATTCATGCAAAAAAGCATCTTGTGAAAACAGTGTCTCAGAAAAATCAACAGGATTTCGATCCAGTGGAGACGATGAGCGGACGAGTTCCTCTGCAGAGAGAGAGAACGTGCCACAGTTAAAGGAGCAGTCCGACATTTATGGGAAATACTGTTATTTCAGGAACTTTATTAGCGTTTCACAGTGTGAGAGTCCGACGTGTAACCACTGACCCAGAGTCAGATGAGAAAGTGGACATCAGTCCATGTCCAGGGCACGTTTAGCTTAGCACAAAGACTGGGAGCAGAGGGAAACTGGTGTGAGGTCACTACCTGACCACATCACTCGAGGTTCAGTCGCTTTAGCTTTAGATGAACGGCGTTCCGTCAGCGCTCCTGTGTAACGTGTGTGTTTGCTGTCAGGATGTACGAGGGCAGAAATATGTCAGTGTTGTTGTGTAGTGCAACATTGTGTTCATGTATCTGCTGGAGCTGTTTCAGACTCTGCTGAGAGTCGTATTCTTAGCTCGGTAAGAATAGCTCGTCTCTGACTCAGATGGTTCGCTGCAGCCCACAGAGCCGAGTACGTGAACAGAGTATAGAGTCTGTGCTGCAGCAGCGGACGACATGAAGAAAAGCGTGTACCTCGGCTCAGCAGCGTTGGAGCGGGACTGTGACTCACACATCGTGTTCTCCTGTACCTGCAGTTCAGCCTCAGTCTTTGTGTTTCAATCATCAGCTGTTATCAGTACCAACCTGACCCCCCACATATCAGGGATCCAGTTAATCCAGCAGATACTGATGTTAATGGGAACATTCACACAGCTCTGCTCACGGCGAGCGTCTACAGACCTACAGATATCTGCAGGTAAACACTTGCAGACAGTTTGAGTCCTTGTGGTAAATATTTAAGTTGTAGAGGCAGCAGCCTCCAGTGGTTGTAGAAATTATGACAAACTCTGCAAAGAAGCGAGAAAAAACATTACAATACTGTAATGAAATTCAATTTCCCTGAATTTAAACGTGCATCTGTAAACAGAGAAGCTTGTGAGGTTTTGTTCACGTTGGGTTCTGACAGTCTGTTTTAGAGAGGTCACCTCTCCACGCGCTGCTGCTGTGCACCAGCATTTGGGCCTTTGCTTGTGACGTTCTTGTGTTTTTCAGAAAGCAAAAAACAAAAGCTGGTCAATCCTCCAAAGCTGCTGACACACTGATCCATGGACGTTCAGTTTAACAGCTGCTTTATTGTGTTTTACTGCATCTACTCCATCTCCCTGACTCACTATTTAACCATAAGTACTAATGAAAGCATTTCACTGTCTGAGCTCTGATGCAGCACCGGCATCAGTTTAGGTTCTTCAGGGCAGCAGACACGTCTCTGACATGGACACACAGCGCCATCATTGTAGTTGGAACCGCCTAACTAGTTTTTTGTGACGTGTTTGCGTGACTATAATTTTTACATCATGTCATTGATAGAAATTGAATCTGACAAATAACTGGTAGACAAAAAAGGAACGCTTCTGAAAGGTAGAGAAAAGTAAAGTGGTAAAACTAAAAATACATCAAACATCAAGTTCAATGAGAAGCAAACAGTCATAGCTTTCAAAATTTATTGAAACTAATGCAGTACGATGAATCAGAACGATCAGAACGGACATAACCTTGCATAGGTTCCAAACTATGCCTGACCAACAGCTGACAAACTGCAGCAAGACCCCATGAGACAAGAGACAAGAGACAAGAGTGCCATGAACAACTCAAGGATTCATGGACCTCATCAGCCCTGTGAATATGGACTATTGTCTTGTCTGTGTGTTATTTTATTCTCTGTCTGTTTTCAGTACGTTTCTAGCAGTGGGAATTACACCGTGATCACGTTGACAGGTTTATGATTGTAAGTGAGGACAAACTGAACTCCAAAAATATTCTGAAACAAATTCAACTAAAAAAGCTAAAAACTCTGTGGCAGTGACGTTGACGTATGTATTTGTTCTATTTTAAGATAATAATCACATATTTTAGTCTCATTCAGCAGTAAACTCCACCACATGATGACACTTCCTCCACCACATAAATGTCTTATCAGTGTCCCGTCGTCACCATCACAACACCGTCATGGCTTTAAAGTCACACATTCCCTTTAACACTGACCTGTCGTCTGATGCAGAGCGTTCACTTACAGTACTTTGACTTACTCGGGTTTCTGGGAACTCAGAGTTCAGCTGAGAGATGCCACTGAAAACAAACAAAAAAAAAGAAAAACTAAAACTGATATTTTTAACAATTTCTGAGTCTGTTTCCATTTATTTCCTCAGAATTTGGTTTTTATTGTTGAATATGTGCAAATCACTTTAAAACTGTTTGTTAATACAGGTGCATTTGTCTAGACGTGAATCTTATTGTCACTGCTAACGTTGACTGGACTGAATATAAGAATTATCAATAATGCCGATCATGAATTCCCAAATATAATAATAATAGTAATAATAATAATATGTTTGAAATGAGTGATTTAGTCTAAATCTATTTTCCATCTTTTGTTATCGTGGGTAAACCCCAACGATTTGAATTTGACTTGTAAATACAAACACATCTTTCTGTGTTGCTGCCCTCTAGAGGCCCAGAATAATAATAATAATCAATTCAGCTTTAGATGAAAACATCTAAAATGCGTACGTCGCTATATTTGTCCTAAAAAACTCTCAGGTAAGATCTGAAAATAAAGCTACAGGCGTGATATGACAGCACATCGATGTGCAGCTCACTGGAGATAAATATGTGATCATAAATTAACATTCTCGGCAGATGAGCGCTTGTTAAAAAAAAACTTCTTATAAAAACTTCAATTTAAAAGTGACTCTTCACTTGCTGCATATCAAACAAATGATCAAAGATATCATTAAATATTTGTTAATGAGAAAATGTTTTCCGCTCAGATGAAAACCACTGTAAAACGTTTGGTCCCCTCAGTGATGTCTGACACAGATACGTCTCAAACTTTGGCCTATAGTAAACTCTACAACATGACCTAACAGAAAATAAAACCACCAGATGATGTTGTTGTTGTTTATCACTAAATTCAAATAGCTGTCAAGAAAAAATAGAACTGTTTTTCTGAATTGTATTTTTTTAGCTTGTAATTTTGCTCCCCAGGACCTACTGCATGTTCAACACATAGCACCTTTCATTTATTTCTTTTAATCAGACAGGAAAGTTGATTAAAGGGATTCTTTTCTTTACACTTTCGACAGCGGTTTGTGAAACTTGTCTGGGTGCTGACACACGGCTGCGACACACATGCATGGTCAATGAAAAACACCATTCAGACCATAAAGCTGCTCATAGAAACGACTTCTGAAGCTGCTCCTACACTCGTGCAAACATACGTGCAGATCTTTGTGTGTGGAATGATCTCGAAATCTATAAAAAAGTTCAACCTGTGCAGACAATTATCTATTTACTGTTGATGTAAATCTATGGATTCCTGCTTAGATGAAACCAGAGAGCCTGTGAAAACGTGTCATCATATTTATCATGTTAATGTTGTGTATAAATTCTTATGCAAACATCGGAATATTGTGTGAAACCAGCCTGGAAATCTGCAGATTTTATTTACATTGCAAAGCAAATGTGTTTGTTTGCATAAAAAAACCTGCAGACTCTTACGTAAGAGAAACTACTGACTCAGACACGGCTCTGCTCGGCAGTTCCAGACTGTTCAGCTGCTTCGTAAAGAATTTGCATTCCTCATCTTTTGAATGTTTTCCTAACATTAGGATCTGTTCTCTGCACACACAAACAGGCTTCTGATAAAACTCTGTGTTGGAGGTGAGCTGTAAAAATCAGCCACATTGAAGTGAAATTTGTTAATAACTACTTAACGTTAAGCAACTTCACACCATGGTGTGATGGAGCGGGTCCGACTTTACACCACAGACACGACGGTTTCTCTCTGACAGACACGTGCTCCCTCTTCAAAACACAATAGCAGCAGCACTAGCGCCATTTTGCAGGCTTTCAGTGACTAATGCCACTGGTGATGTTCTGATGAATCCAGACGCTCCCTTATGATTCAGCGTGAGGATATGTAAGGCTAATCTTTCATATAACAGATCGAATTAAAGGAGAAGTTTTGGTCCTGGGTTCCTATAGATGGCAGTGTTTTGTCCAGAGATGCTGCTCTGGTCAGTTTACAGGCTCCTTTGGCAGTGGCAGCTGATAGATGGTGAAGAGAGGAAGAACAAGTGCTGCAGATAAGGCTAAAACCTGGCTGCAGTTTTTTTTACCAATTCACTGGTGATAATTTTGTCCATTGAACTCAACACACTGAAAATATAACGTTTGCAAACCAGCATTTGATTCACAACGTTTAGGGAACTAGAATTTGCCATGTGGAGCAGCTACTGTAGCTTTCCTGTCATGTTATTTGAAAAACGTAGTTCTCTGGAATATTTGCAGTTTTGCTGAAACCATAAAAACGTCCGTGGTGGAACGGTCCGTTTTGCAGAATGCTCTGATTTTCCCTTGAAGATTTAAAACTCAATTACCTTTCTCATAAATTTGAGTCTGATAATTGCTGATAGTGCACTGCAGCCATGTGTCATCATCCAGAAACAGAGATTTTACAGGCCCAATAAATCTGGTCCCAGAATAAGGAATAGAACATGTCTTGATCTAACCCAGACGTGTAGGGAAATGCACATCTTTATGGCAGGAGAAGATAAGTTGCACATAGTAAGCTCTTTGTCGTCTGTATAATCGGGAGGCACTTCAGTCAATTCTAATATGTGACGGGGTTCAAGGCACTAAAAACTAATTATGAAATTTGTTAAATATTTCCTTCTTGAAACTGTCAAATGCAAAATAGTTGGGGCACAAATCACATAAAATGATCCCATGCACTCCATCGTCAATTGATGAAAAAGGACAATGTTATATCTGAAATGTCTTTTTTTACAAAGAATACGTTTCTTCAGAATTTTTTGTCTTTTGTTTTTTTTTTTTTTCTTAGCAGATTTGTCCCCTCCGGCAGTTTGTTCCATCATGCACCATATCCTGTTGTTAGCTTGACAAAAGTTAGGAGAAACATCATCCTCAAGCTGCTGAGGTCCCTCCACAGCTGCAAGCAATTTAATACTGACATCATGCATTGAATATACGTAGCTATGCCATAGCTAATTAGGCCATAATGCTTTAGTGTTTCGACATGCCATGGTCTTCAAAAAAGAGGTTTTCCTGTTCCCTTAATGCTTTAACATTCAACACTTAAATGCTTTGAAATAAGTCAAACGATAATAAATAGCCAGTGCACTTTTGGTGAAAATAAATGAGAAGAAAAAAAATCCAAGAGGACGAGATGAGAATCCGAGAAAAAAAGTCAAAATCAAATGAGGTAACGTCTTGTGCATGCTGATATAAGAGAGAAGAGTCTCCACATGCTTTTGTATAAAGGAGTGTTGCATGGCATCAAACAGGGAGCCTCCAGCCGAACTGTAGCAGCATCAGTGCAGAAAACCCTCCACAAAGCTCGGCAGACTCCCTGTTTCGATAAGGTGCCTTGAAAAACGCAGATCAGCATCTGGCAGTAAGTTTCCCAAAACATCCCTGGATGTGCTGCTAGAAGAAAACGCCTGAACTTCAGCTGTATTCCACTCACATCGTGTTTGTTCAAAGTCGTCCTCAGACGTGTTCTTCTAATCTCACGTGGGCTTTTTTCCTGTGGCAGTCGTGTCTGCTGGCAGGTGTTGGGTTTGTTTTTGCAGCCGGAACTTTAAACATTTAATTTCTGTACTGATTTTATTTTGTTGTTTTCGAAATATTCGATAATATATCATATAATATCATATTTTTATCAGTAATTTAATTTGCTGTAGCTAAATCCTTCATATCTCAGATTTATATAATCAATGCGTTTTTTAGGCTCTGAACTCAAAGTAAATCTATTTTACATCAGGTACATACAGTGTTAAACACAACGAATTTAGTAATACTGTAACGGGACACTCCAACAGTTCAGTGAATTATTTTAACCGTCAGAGTCATTAATTTAGATATAAATATGCATTCTCACTTTATTTTAATGAGAAGCAAACAGATATTTTAGATAAACACATATCTTTGTTTAAAATTGGTGGAGTTTCCTTTTGCCGTTACGAACTAAATTAAGGAATCTAAGAGTATAAATGATTAAATGTGACGACTCATTTATTAAATGCACCTGTTCTCGGTAGCGTTGCCAAACTAAGCTGTGTTGAAATGAAATAACTAAGCCTAAGCTAAACGTACCATGTGTGCTCAAAGCTGTTTGTCTTCACAAGTATTTGAATGGATCAATGCAAAAAAAGTGTTTAAAATGCACCAATGGAGATAAAGCATCCAGATATTTCTACACTATTTACACCAGTGCGTTGGATGCTGCCTCACACGTCAGTCAGCAGCTTCCCCATGTTCACACAGTTCTGGCTGGGAGCCGTGCAGTTGGCAGTTCTAAGGTTGGCTTCCCTAAAGTTATCGATGCTGTTGTTCATGTCCTCGTCCATCTCCATGTACTCCGACTTGCTGACCACCGAGGAGCTGCGACGACTCGAGTTGGTCTCTGACGCCAAGTTCTGGTTGCTGACGTTGAGTAGCTGGGCCTGCTCCTCGCCCTCAGTCTCCCGGTGGTAAAAGTAGTTGAAGTTGGACACTATGACGGGCACTGGCAGAGCGATGGTTAACACTCCGGCAATGGCGCACAACGAGCCCACAATCTTCCCCCCGATGGTCACGGGGTACATGTCCCCGTAGCCGACAGTGGTCATTGACACCACAGCCCACCAGAAAGCATCTGGGATACTGGTGAAGAACGATTCCTTCTCCTCTGCCTCAGCAAAGTAGACAGCACTGGAAAACAAAATGACACCGATGAAGAGGAAGAAAATGAGCAAGCCCAGCTCTCGCATGCTCGCCTTTAGAGTTTGCCCCAGAATCTGGAGCCCCTTGGAGTGTCGGGACAGTTTAAAGATCCTGAACACCCTGACCAGACGGATTACCCTGAGAATAGCCAGAGATGTGGCCTGTTCCCCACCTCCCTTCCCCTCCTTGTTGTCTGGGTCGTCAGCCAGCTCTGTGCCAAGTGTGATGAAGTACGGGATTATAGCCACTATATCAATAGAGTTCATCATGTTTTTAAAGAATGCTGCCTTGCTCGGACAAGCAAAAAATCGAACTATTAACTCAAAGGAAAACCAGATGATGCAGAGCGTCTCCACCACAAAAAAGGGGTCTGTGAAGACATTTGGGTTGTAATATATGGTGGTGTTCCCCACCACCCGCACCCGGTCACTGGGATCCTCCTTCAGCTCTGGTAGCGTCTCCAAGCAAAATATGACTATTGAAATAAGAATAACCATCACTGAAACGATGGCGATCCCCCGGGCTGGTCCAGAGCTCTCTGGATGCTCAAAGAGAAGCCAGATCTGCCGCTGAAACTCCTTCTCTGGCAAAGGTCGCTCCTCCTCCCGAATAAACCCTTCATCCTCCCGAAATTTCTCCATAGCCTCTGCACCAAGTTCGTAGAACTTTATCTCCTCAGAGAACATATCCAGCGGCACGTTAACCGGTCTCCTCAGCCGTCCCCCAGATTGGTAATAATACAAGATGGCATCAAAACTCGGACGATTCCGGTCAAAGAAGTACTCATTTCGTAAGGGGTCGAAGTAACGCATCCGCTTCTTGGGGTTCCCAAGTAGAGTATCTGGAAACTGGGCCAGTGTCTTCAGTTGGGTCTCAAAGCGCAGCCCTGAGATGTTGATAACCACTCGCTCGCAGCAGTCGTGGTCATCATGGTCGTCGTCAGGCGGGTAGGGGTCCTGTGGGTGACCTGGCAGGGTGGAGGTCTCGTCCATGTTGTCTGTAGACACCACAGTCATCCTTCCTGGCAGGCGAAGGACAGGAAGCGAAAGCGGTAAGGGAGAACCGGTTGGAGTAAAGAAGCTCCTAGTGAGGCCAGAAGCTGTGCAGAGCCTCCCTGACCATCATCATCATCATCATCGTCATCTCTGAGCAGAACATCTTTGTCTCAGCAATGCTTCATCCGTCACCTGCAACAGAAAAGGGAAACAACCAGGAAAACGGTTATTCGAAGGAGGTCTGTTTGTGAGAGGGCAGGAAAGGCAGTCCATGCAGTACAGTGCGGTACAGTACAGTACAGTGCCCTGTGCTGCATTTGCTGTATTTTTACCGCATACATCAGTATTCAAGTTTGCAGTCCCGCTGCGCTGCGCTGCGCTGCCTGTCTGCGCACATCTCAACCCGCAGTTTCACTCACACGCCAACTACTGTGCAGGCAGTGATTTAACACGTTCACACACATGTCGTCTGCATGGAAAACGTGTTTTAAAAGGTGAAAATGTCAAATGGAACAGAAGCTACCTGTGCTGAGTTGGAGGAAACGTCTTCGCCGTGCGCACCTGTCCCCGTCCTCCCACCACCGCTGGGTTTAATGTTGGTATCGCTTTACAGTATCGCTGAAATATTAATGGACTATGTTGTCTTGGTCAACATCCGTATCCTCTTGGTGTAGGTTTGCAGCTTCGATCCGAGCAGCCCGCAGCAGAAGCAGGAGGAGGAGGAGGAGGAAGATGAGGAGGAGGCTTCAGACGGCTTTGAACCGCTGCTCGGCAGCAACAATCCTGACTGACAATGTGTTAAAATCATGCTGGAAATAAATGAAGAAGCCAGAGGAGTGCAGCTGGTCCGAGCTCCCGGTCTGACGGGGACCGGTTCCTTTAACTGGACTCTGCAGCAGCAGCGGAGCCCGAGTCCGTTCTCTCTGCGGCAAAAGAAGAGACGCGGCTTTAGAGAGAAACCGGTTTAAGATCCTGCATGAACGCGCCCCTCTCCGCCGAACTGGGTCTGATCATTTCCAAGCATATTGCAGGATTTCATGTGCAGAGGAAAGAGAAGTGAGGGAGGGAGGGGTTAGGAGAGAGAGTGAGAAAAAGGAGAGGAGGGGGGGGTTCGACGCAATGCAGAAACACTGTAAAACACAGTTGGCAGTGTGTGTGTGTGTGTGTGTGTACCAGCACCGGTCCGGACCGAGCCGCACAGTTTAAACCACTTCAGAATTAACTCAAAGTTTATTTCCTGTGAAAACGCATGTTTTATGTGACCAGCTGTGTTCCGTAGACTCGGACCAGGATCAGGACCAGGACCGGACCAGGACCCGGACTCAGGTCCGACCTGAGCAGTCTGCAGCAGGAAGCAGGAATCCAACTGTTTCCCATAATTGGCCGTTGAGCAGTTTGCGACAGTCGAGGCTGCGTGTTGGTGTAAATATCCCGGGGTTGCTATGGTAACAGGGAGAAACCAGTAGACTCTGATTTATCTATTTATTTACCCAGAGTGAAACAGACTAATAAAAATTCATCCTTTTTACATTTATAATGTTTGTGGTGACTCAAATCTTTAACTTTATTGGCCTGGTAGCTCAATGGATTAAGCGTCAGACTGGCATATACAGGTCCTTCTCAAAAAATTAGCATATCATGAAAAGGTTCTCTAAACGAGCTATTAACCTAATCATCTGAATCAACTAGTTAACT
>JAUMTR010000015.1:12797475-12825693 GCA_032270685.1 Microctenopoma stevenorrisi
GCCAGACACCCAGCGCTAGCTCCTTGTAAGTCGCTTTGGATAAAAGCGTCTGCCAAGCAAAGTAAAGTAAAGTTTATTCAGAAAACAATTCAGATTAATTTATTAATATAAATTATTAAATCTCCAGATGTTTATTTAATCAAATCAAACAGCTGAATTTTGTTAAAATGACAGGGTCGGTATTATAAAATGGATCAACTGTGTTGATCTATTATGCTGTGATAAAATACTGAAGATTAACTCAACATGAAAATTTCCTTCACACATTCACTTCCAGAGTGAATGATGAAGATATTCTCATTTTATTCACTGCTTCATCACTGTTTTCTATTATTTATATGTGAGCGAAGCAGAGACGGCTTCTGGTGAAGTCAGGAAAAGCTTTAAGGCTTCATTTTCCGTTATCAGGCCTCTGTCATGTTCCTACTGCTCCTGTCACTGGACTCAGACGACTTAAAAAAGTCGAGCTTCCTGTTTCTCTGTGCTGTTGGACAATAGTGGAGGAAGGAGATGGAACCTGGAACCTGATAGAGCGCTCCCAGCCAGAATCTTCATTCACATTCAGAACCACGGACAGCTCCGTCTCTTCACGTCCTGGTTACCAAGTGAATCAGCTCTTAGAAACGCCTCGGCGCTGGCACCGTCGCGGTCGGTACACAGGGGCAGAATCCTTGGGGGGCAGCAGGAGTAAAAACCCGGCAGGCAGCCGCAGCAGCAGGGCCAGTCGAAGTCCGAGTATCAGTGGAGCAACATAAAACCAGAGCACATCAATCCAGGGAGGATAGAACTGGTTCCTGGTTTAGTTGGTTTAGCAGGACGTGGAGAAAACAGAAACATGACTACACACTATTCTAAAGTGAGGCGAACAGAGAGCGTTGGGGAATTTCCTAAAGTTATTCTGAGCAACTGAACTATATTTGTAGATACAGTGTTAGTTTGTCGCTGTAACTGCCAGACAGCTGCCGGCGTTTCTGTCGCACGGCTGCTTCAACCACATGTCAGCAACATGCAGCACTTAATTCCTGAAAACTAATTTTAGTTTGAAGACACGTCGCAGGTAGAAAATGTTCTGCGGAGGATGAAAGCACCAATTTGTTGTTGTGTTTCTTGGCTTCCGGTCACAGTTCAGACCTGCTGTAACCTGCTGGAGTCAGAGCATCGGTGCAGATCTGTGTGTGGAGGGGAATTCACGAGATCACTGCTGCTCATACTGTTAAAACACACGTGCTTCCAGAAAGCCAGGTAAATGCATTTAAATCAGACAGATTGTCCTTTAAAGCAAAGTAAATGTGGAAGGAGCGTGTCTACAAACTGTGAGGTCGGACCCAAAGCTCACACTTGACAGTGAGCTGATTTACAAACTTGACTTGAGACTCCGGAGGGATTACTGCGGCCGGACGACACATGCTCGCTCACTATGCTGTGAATGGAAGCATAAAAACGGAGGCAGACAACAACTTTCCACAGAGAACATGAGCCTGAAAAGGCTGAAACGGGCTAAATGCCGACACGCTGCCGAACACACATGTTCACACAGGTGCGCCTCGGATGACTTCATCGTGGTGTTCTCTGAAACGCTGCGCTGCCTCCACCGTGTTTTATCTCATGTCAGACGATACGTGCAGCCCGCTGCAGCACAAAGAGGCTGCTGCTGCTGCTATAACCGGCCGAGGGTCACGTTACAGCCCTGAAACTGAAGCTGGAAGACTGAGCCGCACCTAAAATCCTTTCTCACAGCAAGTGGAAACTTTAACGTGCACTTGAACTTTTGAGAGAGCCCTTACCCTTTCCTTCGTCTGCTGCTCAGCCAATCAGCAGCTACGGCTCGCACTTGCTAAGCTCCCGAGGGCCCCAGTTTCCTCTACTGGGAGCCAAGACTGGCGCGGATCAACGGGGATTCGCTTCCTAATTTACTGTGCAAACGCTGGCGTATTACTTTAGAAGCCACCTTGTTAAGCTGGATTCACCATGTGTCCCATGTTAAAACAACAGTGGGGGGTGGGGGTTTACTACAGGACCAGTCGAACCTCGGTCTCCTCTGTAATGTTGTGTCCTCCCGTCTTCACACAGAAGACAGACACAAACATTTGTTTGGTCAAAGACCTGTATGAGTGAGGGCTCAGAGAGAGAGAGGGAGCGAGCGAACTCAGGCCACAGTCAGTCTTTGGGTTGTTGGTTCACTTTTCTGCTTCCAACAAACGTGTTGGAAGTGATGCCGTTGCTGCACCTGCTCGTTTTAACGGACTGACCGTGAGACGCCGTTTGTTTCTGGTCTCTCAGGACGTCAGAGGCTGGTTTGAGGTGATTCAATGAAATTTCCCTTATTCATAGAAACTCATTTGTTCACACACGGACCAGTAGGCAGAGGGAGGAGATGTTCTGAGCAGCAGCTGCAGCCAGAGTTATGAATGTAGAAGCTACCCCCCCCCATTCATAAACACACGGGATGCTTATATAATGCCTGAGCAGACTCCCCTCGTTCTCCAGCGCTATTTATAAACCCTATAGCATGCAGCGAACAGAGCGCGGCCGATTCATGCAGTGCCCTTCAAGACCAACGCGCGGCCCTCAGGGGCTGCTGGGGCCCGACTTCAGGGAGCTATTATTAGGGTCACGTCATGGGAGAAGCAGGGAGGAGAGAGGGGGAGGTGACAGATGGGAGGAGGGGAAAGATAACGGAGTGTAACCATGGATGGAGGGAAAGGAACATTTCCTTCTCACTGCTCCACGCTCTGATATTAACCCTTCAAAATCAGAACCAGGCCTTTCTACATCAAACCCTGAAGGTGTGTGGTCCATACAGAAGGTTATAAACCACACGGGACACACACAATAAGCACACAAGCGCCACGAATCACTTATAGACCTGTCAGCGGGACGACGCTTGATCCAAGGTTTGTGTAAATAAGGGGACATCAGCTGAGCACATCAATGTCCAAATGTTTCATCGTTCTCACGTCGGGCGTGTTGTCAATGAGCTGATCAATGGGAGGATTAGAGGCAGCAGTAAGTGACGGGCTGGCGGGTCTTCAGATGATCCCCTGGGAGACAGGCTGAGAAGGTCAGTGAGGAACCGACCGCTGAGAAACTGAAGTTTGTCCACTCACTATCTGGAAGCTTCGTGTTCTGGAGTCATGTGACCGTGGAGTAAAAATAGCTCGGCTGCATTTGGACTTTAAGCCATAACACAATCATTTCTCAGAGAACTTCTTAAATTATAAACGTTGGTTCAGCTGAGTTCAACTACGAACGTCAGGCACGAGAATGGTGTGATGAAACTAAAAACATCCAAATACTGGAAACGTCATTTCGTTTATTTCCTGCTCCTCTCTGTGATGTCCTGTCATTACTTTGATCCCTGTGCAGTCGGGACGTTCCACCTCAACGATGCATCAGAAGACATCACGTCTTCACAGTGCAGCGTGCAGGAGAGGAGTGAGAGCAGACACCACGCACACACACACACACACACCGCCATCATCATCATCACGCCCTGCAGCTGCTTTCACAACACAAAGAGCAGGTTCCATCAACTTAAACTCATCTTCTTCATTTAGGAGTTTCTGAAGATGGAGATTCTTCCTCTGAGCACCTTGAGTATTTGTAGGGTTAAATTCTTCTTTGAACAATAGAGGTTCAACATGAAAAAGACGACTTGATGTTTTCTAGGCTCGAACTAAACCTCATTAAAGTGGGAATCGTTTGTTTCTACGTTTCACTGCACAATAAAAACCAAAGTGACCTTGAGGGAATCCCTGCGCGCCGCATGCAGCCACCGTGGCCTCTCTGTGTGTGAGAGCTATTTTTAGAAAGCTCCCTTTTCTTTGAGGGGATTCTGGAGTCTATTTTTGCCCACGGCCGTGCCAGTCTGCACCATTTAACATCCAGATGGGGGGTTGGTGGTGCAGGCCAAATGAGAAAATGCTGCAGTTTACCCATCACTGGACGACAGCTAATGCAATTAAGGCAATGCCGGATATTAGCCAGTGCTGCTCTCTGTGTCTGCGTGTGTGGGCTCGGAAGAAGCTGCCGTGCACTGAAAATGTTTTCCCAGCTCCCCCTGCAGCTCAGTTCATTGATGGTATGACCCAAAATATTATAAAAATAAAAACATCCCTAAGCTTCCGGTTAAGACAGGAGTGGACTTTGTTCCTTTTCGTGCTGCAAACAGTCTGCTCAGAACGTCTTCCTCTCGCTGGAACAACACACATTTAAAGCTCGTTGTTTAGGGTCAGTTTTGATTTTTTATTCAGCTTATTGTGCAGGTGACATGTTTCAGTGAACTAAAGGTTGCTGCAAAAATATTTGTAATATTTCTTCATGGATAATGTTTCATATTTGATCTGATAGGTTGAATAATTTTTTTTTCAGTGTACAGTATGTATTTTTAAAAATCAGGTCACACTGAAGCACTTGCATATCAGTGAACCATGGATGACCAAACCAAATGTTTGCTCTGAGGGAAAAAAGAGCAAATAAGTCCTGGTGAAAAGGGTGATCACAGGGTAATGTGACTGATAACTCTGCCAGTGACCCAGATTAATGACGAGTGTCCACTAGCTATCTTCAAATGGACGGGAATGTCCTTGGATTACTGGCTAATCCATCTGAGATTTGAGAGATGGAAGAACTTTCTGGGTAAAGCACAGTAATGGCTGTGTGTGTGTGTGTGTGTGTGTGCGTGTGTGTGTGTGTGTGTGTCTGTGTGTGTGTGTGTGTGTGTGTCTGTGTGTGTGTGTGAGTGTGTGAGTGTGTGTGTGTGTCTATATGCGTGTGTGTGTGTGTCTGTGTGTATGTCTGTGTGCGTGTGTGTCTGGGTGTGTGTGTGTGTGTGTGTGTGTGTGTGTGAGTGTGTGAGTGTGTGTGTGTGTCTATATGCGTGTGTGTGTGTGTCTGTGGGTATGTCTGTGTGCGTGTGTGTCTGGGTGTGTGTGTGTGTGTGTGTGTGTGTGTGTGTGTGTGTGTGTGTGTGTCTGTGTGTGAAGATTAGTCGTCTTACATCGATTGGATTGGATAAACCTTTTTTTTTCAGACTTACATCGATGATTACACAGAGTTACACTGATTGTTTAAGTGACATAAGCTGTTCTGCGACATTGAGCGTGTATCAGATTTATGTATTTCTGACACAGGGCTACAACACAGGCCTTCAAGCAGCTAAGATAATGTTTTTTAAATTATTTATTATGTTTATTCACTATTTTCACAAAGAGGAAATCCATTATTCCTGTTATTCTTCATTCCCCTGGACCAAGACTTGGGTCCAAAGTCAAATAGCTCCAGTAATTACAAACCAATTTTAGTCGTAATTTAAGTTGAATTGCTGTATTGGAAACTTAACGGTGCAGAAAATTAAATCTTCTAGTGAACACCATCAATATTTACTCTTAAATCTACAACCAGTACAGTTCCACCTTAATGACCTCGGCGTTCCTTCATGAGCTCATGAGGAGGACGGTCAAATCTGAAACACACAAACAGGCTCAGGCCTCCTGTTTCCCAGCATCCTATTAAAGCCCGCCACATGGGAGAGGAAAAGTGAAACTGCTTTGGACTGATTCATTATTAATGGAAAGTGAGCTGAGTTGCAGAAACACACAGGTAAAATGGTTGTGTGTGTGTCAGCCACCGTTTGGTCCGTCAAACCGAGGCTGATTAAATGATGCTGTGCGTGAGACGAGGAGGCAAACGTCAGCAGTGCTCTCTGCCATTCTTTCTGGGATTTTCTGATTCTTGAAAGGAAAAGGTTTTAGGAGAAGCTGTAAAATCACAGAATAAAGACTTCTGGTTCCTCTGTGACAAATACAGTAAGGAGCTGCAGCCAGTTAGCTTAGCATAACCTTAGCTTAGCATAAGCTACCCCAGGTTTGGGCTTATGACTCCATCAATAACCATGTGTTTTTTAACAAACATTTGGAGCAGGTTGACGTGTGCTAATAGACGCTTATGTCAACTTTAATTTCACCTCATGGCTGCTCAACGAATCATTTCAGACCAGCTGATCATGGTTCATTCTCCTTTTCTCATGCGTGTTTATTAATGCTGCAGTCATTTCAGACCATCCTCACGCAGTCACCTGACAGTTCCCCACCTGCCCCTCACCTGTGCTTCATTCATTCATTAGCTCCACAGTGTAAAAACTTTCCAGTTTGTGATGTTCACACTGAGCCCAGTTTGAAAGAGAACCGCTGACTCTGCAGCTGCAGTACTAATGGGCTAAGTGAAGAAGTGTGTTTTTTCCATTTGCAGCCTGAGCTCGGTCCTTTTAGAGCATGTTTCTTATGTAATGGATCCGTTTCCCTGCAGCTCTGCATCATTATTTTTGAATGAGGCAAGAGAGTGGACTATGTGCTGGAGCTACATGACTCTGCAAACAAGAAGTTCAAATATGATCCCACTTCCTCGTTCTTAATGAAACTTTATCATAACAACTGTTTTTGAGCCTCAACACGACAACTTTCTTCTACAGCACAATTCATTTCTTTATTAAACATAAAGCCTTGTTAACTTTAATATACATTATGTCATATTGTACAAATTTACATTTACAACATTGCAGTACATTAAGGAGAAAAAAAGGCCACATTAAACGTCGTCACAACTAGGACTCAGAATGACTCTGTTGTGCATATCCAGTACATATGATCCCAAGCTAAACATATATTACAATATGAAGGACTTGATCAGTTTTTCTGTTATTTAACATGATACCTGCCACACAGTGAAACACACAGATACTCCAAGTTACCAAAAATAAAATCTATTATTTAAGTTTCCAACACGAGCTGAGGTTTTGCAGACATACTTCTTTGTTATTTGCAGAAGCAGGAAACACCCAGTGAATAAACACAGGACTGACCTCACACACACGGAGACGCGTCGCGTTAGCTACACTCACTAATGGTCTAGATTGAGTGTTTGTCTTTTTGTGATCACTCTCTTAACAACAAACGTTTGTCATTTGAATTATTTAATTTATTCATTTTAACCACACCTCACTGTAGGTAATTTCACATCACATCATAATTTAATTTCTTTTTAAGATTGTTGAGATCATTTAAAAAATGATTTATCTTATTTTAACTTCTGAAGGTGAACTCAGCTGTCACCAACTGTAGGATTAGTAAAATGACACGTAAGCCCTGGAAAGTTAGACATAAATGGACCAAGAGTTACTGGTGTTACATCTGATTTCTGCATAGAAAAGAAGTTATGACTTATATTCAAATTTACGCTCGGTTATTTCTGTTCTAATCTTGATCACATCTTAACACCCACACTGAAATAATGAGACATGTACAAACACTTTAAACATTACATTACATTTTTTACCATTTGCAAATGAAGGAAAAATGCATCGAACCGTGTGAAGTTATGAGGAACCGTTTGACTAAACGCTGCCGTGAAACAGGTAAATATTCGGCAACAACAGATGAACACACAGAAGCTCACAGTGGACATGTTTGCATATTTTTTATGCCTGAAATCTCACAGATTCTAACTAAAAAAATAATAATTCATTGTTCAAATGGTTTAAATTCAACTGGTGTTATATTTAAACAACAGATTTCAATAAAAACATTTATTTAAAGAAAACTAAACTAGCTGGCGACAAACAAATCTAAGTAGCTGCTCTGAGCTTCTGTAGAAAACAGTCAAAGAGTTTTTTATTTTCTCTCTCAAAACACAAACCCGGCAGACGACTCGCTGCGAACTCGCTACATTCGTTTACATCCATTAGTTCTATGTGGGATCGGTCAGTTACATCCATGCAAGTAGAAATATACACTTTCTTCTTCTATGGTACTTCAGGTGCGTGAGACATGGATATGAAGTCAAACAGAACATGAGTAAGGCACTATTAACGTATCTGCACAGAAATGAAACCGTTGTTGATGATACTCTACTTTTCATATGTTATTGCTTATTGATTTACTGCATGTTTATCTGTCTGTAAATAAAACGCATGACACGGAAACCCTGTACTGGGGGGGGGGGGGGGTCGGGCGTGCGTCAACTGTAATGAAAGAATTTCGTGTGCAAAAAGTAAAGCAAATATGTGCATTTCATTATTAGGTCTGCAGCTCCACTCATGACATATAAAGCATGCATAGCAGTATGATAACAGCACTGAAAGAGCAGGCCTGCAAAGGTTTTACCAAAGAACGAAGACTTACACCAGTCTGAGAGTTCAGCACTATCAAGCGTTTAGTTTCATCTCTCAAGTCTAAATCATCTGATTGTAGATTTCTTGTGTGTAACAAGATCTCTGCAGCAGAATTATTGGCGTGAAAATCTGCGGTGAATAAATATTTACGTAGATCGTTAAACTGAGCACACAGTTCCAGGAAGTATCTGGGATTCTGTTTAACAACTTTTAATTGATAACAGCTTTTGTTCAACTGTAACTGTGTCAATATATATCTTAAAATACATCCTGCAACATGCTGAGGGGCAAATGATCCTACGGTCATCCTAGATCGTGAAAATGTTTATGGAACATAGAAACCACATACAAAACAGAAAATGACGCATCTGCATGTGCAGTCATCTGAACACACGAAGATTTATTTTATCAAAAATAGATCACAATTAAAATATTTTCAAACTAAACATGGCATAAAGAATAACTGCAAATACAAAGCATGAAAAGAAAAGAAATCAAAACGCATTCGGCTTCACACTGAAGTGAAGAAATCACTCACACTATTGCTTTTCTTATTTTTGCATGAAAATGAGGGACACACCTGAAGCTGCTGATGAAGGATGAAAACGTCAACAGATGTCACATGTGACGGTTAAATCTATGAAATTTGACAAGTCTTCAGGATTTTGCTGAGAGGAAAAGGTGCATTCATAGAATAACAATAATAATTATTGCACATACATTAATCAACAAAGCTAATGCCCAGTCACAGCGTCAGCGTCTCTATCAAACAGAAATGGTTGTTTCAACATCTACGCGGCTGCAGAGTCGATTCTGAGGGTTTGGTGGATACAAGCTCTTACGACTAGAACAAAACACGACCAGCTCAACATGGAGGGAAATGTTTTCCAGAATAAGACTAAAGGCTACATGTCCATCCATCAGAAATGCTGCACAGGAGCACAGTTATAATTCAGTGTAAAATATAAATTACAACACGAGTCATCTCGAGAATATAACTTTGAACCAGGCTAACGGTGGGCGTCCATCGGCCTCGACCGGTCGGTGGAGAATCAAATCTTTTGCATATAAAATGCATTTGAATGAAAACAGGGGGTTTATCCTAGCTAGCATACAGTAGATCACTTTTAAAGCTAAGATGAGTTTTATTCTGCTGCTGTTTAATTGTTGTGTCCCCTGCTAACTCCTGTAAAACCAAAGTGTCCTGTTTTTACATTTGGGTTCCTAAAGTAAGTCAACTAGCATGCGACTAGGCTAGCGGTGTGCTAAGCTAGGCTAATCATACCATGGACACACTCGCAAAAACCCTCTGAACAAAATCATTGCTCTTCAGAAATAGTCCCACGCTCAGACACATCTTTAACCATCTCACAAACAGCGAGTCAGGTTCTGTCACTGTAGTTTTATTTAGGGACCATGTGGAGCCTCCAACCGAGAATCGTTTCCCCTCAGCGCATCGTGTGATGAAGGTAATATTTTTTGAAAATGATCTAATGTGGTATTTTATTTTATTTTAAAATGTCTTAAAGGAAGACCCATCTGCAGACTTCATGTATGTGGACTAACTGACGCTGCACACGTAGCTTTATTTCATGGGAGAGGCTAGAAACTGTTGATGAACTTTGTTAAGCTGCTGATATGTTTTCAAATATTGAACAAAGAAACAATTGTTTCCTCTTTATTTACAATTAAGGATAAAACAGTGCTAATGGAACCTGGATGTTCCTTCTGCTTCTCTTCGTTAATGTGTGTTTGACTTTATTTAACTGCACCAGACGGTTACAGGAGGCCTTGAAAACTGGATGCAGGTCTGATAACGGAGGGAGTTAAAGCTTCTGTCGCTGTGAGTGGACACTGAGGTAGATGTTACTCATATAACAGATATTACAGCATTCAAAATTATTTAGAAAGAAAATCGGATGTCAAATGTCTGCGACAGGTGAGTTTCAACTGTCCTTTGGCTTCATTTCGGCACAAACATTCCTCTTTCAGCTGCGTTTTTTTGTGTTTGAGCAGGCAGACATTTACATCAGAGCTGCTTAGATTTACCGAGGCAGAAATGAAAAATAACATCATAACACATTAGCAAAAATGTTAAAAAACTACAAAATAATTCACGAGGCTAACCAATTCCTCTCCATAGAAAACATTTACAGTATGATACTTTAAAAAATAGAGATTTAGCGACTAACTCTACCAGTCGAACATAATTCTTTGAATAAGCTTGACTGTGATGAGTTGTGGGTGTTGTTCCCATGTTTCAGGTTCGCAGCGCTGGGTCGAGCCGCCAACACAAAAGTCAAACTTCTGTTTGCATGCTCTACTTTCCAAGCATGCAAGAATATCTCTGCTTTGAATCTGACTTTGTAATGTACAGACAGGACGAGCAGTCCCAAGAATATATGGACGACGACGCCAAACAGCAGACACGTTTCAGATGTGTAGCGTGATGATTCAAGTAACGTTTGTCGTACCTCAGAGTCTCTACTGTAATTTCACTCTGTGCAAAAACCAGCCAGGATGTCGTCTCATAGCGCCGCGTCTCCTATGAGAGTTTGTGTCAGTTCACCTTCATCAGAGGAAGAGCGGTGGGGGGGTGGAGCGGCACCTCGTAGTTCTTCCCCTGGAAAACACGAAGAAGAATCAGAGCTGCTTTTTTTGTCTGGATACCCGGAAAATGAATTTTAGAAATGCTGGTTTATTTTGGCTCACACACTCCAGGTCACACCAGCAGCAGTCACTTCCTGTTTATTCAGAGAGCAGGGCTTAGCTGTTGCTACACAACAAGACCAACGGAACAAACAGCATAAGTCTGCACAGCCTGGACACCTGGGGCGCTCAGTGTCATGGGGAAAAGTTTGGGGTAAGTTTTGGGAACTATCCCTTTAAACCTTTGTTTGTTCACTTGAATGAATAACTCACAGCTAAATCTTTGGTTATATGATCTGCAGGTTCCCCTCACACCTTCACAAAGTGATCAAAGCAGAAACACTGAGACAAACTGAACGGACTGTTCATCCGTCATTCTGCTGAGAATCAATCAGACCGAGTGTCTGGCACTTTTCTTCTTCTCACTGCAGCTGGACTCGACCGGAACTTCAGACTTTGGACTCTCACTGAGTCAAAGGTTTTGATCCTGTCAGGACGTCTGTGGATTCTTCACTGTCCCAGGTTAAACTCAGGTTAAACTCAGGTCTATTAAGAAATAATTTGCAGCGCCAGACAATAGAACAAATTTTCTGTGGACAGAGTAAGACGAGATGAAGCCAGACAACCAAGCAGCCAGTGAGCTGGACCATAAACAGCAGCCGTCCAACCAGCTGTGGCCCGCATGTCTTTTGTAAAATAAGCCAGTGAAAAAGTTTCTTGAGCTTCATTTCCCTCCAGTAAACTCTACTAGGTGTTATCAGCTGGGATCTGTAGGCTTGGCTGCATCATGCCTGCATGTAGTAACCATTAACGACGGACCGTTCTCCAGGAAGAGGAAGTCAAGAAATAATCAGGATCATGGAGGTTTAACTTACAGATACTGTCCAGATACTGAAGCCATTCATTGTGTGTAGTGTGTTTCTTCAGTGAACCCGTTTGGAAATCTATTATCCTGAAGTTCTGTTTGACCAGCACCGAACAGAACCATTTCTACTACAATCAGATTTTAGCTTCACTAAATCCTTTTCTGATTGGCCAGCGTGTAGAAGTCTTCCTGTGAACTAAAACTGTGTCCAGGTGGAAAATCCTGCTGCAGACTGTGAACAGAGAAGTCGGTTTCTGGTCTGTGTCTAGTTTTATGGTTTTAGTTGTCAACTGATGGTTTAGTGTTTTTGCCAAACTGAAACCCCAGCGTTTCCTTTCCATCGTGCATCACGCTAACACGTGTTCACTTGATAACATGAGCCCTTTCACTCAGCTGAAATCTACTGATGCTAATCTGACAACAGACAGAAACCAGTGCGATGAAGTCGATGTGCATGTTGGACAGAGTTGGTGTAACGAGAACGGTGAATCAGAAGATAATGAGCTCTGTGTGTCACAGAGAAGCAGGCGATGTAAAAACCCTGATGACGATGATGTCTCATTTGTGATCCTGTCACCGTGGTAACAGTTTCATGTTAGGTCCCGTGACTTGTTGTCCTCCGTCCACCTTCACCTCGATGTCTCTGCTTTCATCTGTGCTTGTTCGTCTTTCATGGAGTGGTGAAAGGAGGAGGGGGTGGAACTGTGAGGTGGGGGGGTGGAACTAACTTGAGGCATCGGGACAGATTCTCTCAGCAGTGACAAAGATGCTAACAATAGCTGTCAGAGTGTAACTCTGCCCCCTCAATGTCAGCGGTGTCATCCAAGGGGAAACCTGTTTACCTCCGTGTGCATATGTTCACAGAGGGATGGAGGAGGTGGAGGTGACTTCACAGGATCTGATCTTGAGGGGTGGGGGGTGCACACAGCCAGTTAGTGTGATGCTCACTGGAGCTGTCAGTCCACCATGAGATGATGTGTTACGTAACTCGAACATGGTAAAGTGCATGTTCTAAACGTGATTTAGTTCCAACACGTCACGCAAAGAACGAACGAGCTCGTCCTGAAACCTGAACTGACAACAACTCTCTGAGCTGCAGAGACTGGAGACGCTGCAGCAGAGGCTCCCGGGCCTCGGGCCTGGAACTGGTACTGAAACAGCCATGATATCAGAGTCAAACCGGGCTCTGGTGGGTCTCTGTGAGTTTAGTGCCGCCTCCTTACGACTCGCATTTGTTCCTAAAGAAGCAATTCAAGAAACCTTTTAGACATTGAGTTGGTCACGTGACGATGTCTGTAACGTCTCAGTTCATCATTAAAGGCCACGTTTATGTCTGAATATTCAATAATTGGATAAATAAAAATGGACAGACGCAGGTGCAGAGACCCAGGAGCAGGTGTTAAACTAGACATGCATCTTAAATGCAGATCAGTTACTGGAAGGAGCTAAACACCGTTACCTGGGTCAGTCAGAACAGAAGCACCTGTCCTGAGGAAACACGGGTGAACTTTGTGGATTTTCCCTGTGGAAACAGTTTCTGATGCTGAATTTCTGTGAGCACAGCTCTGATTAACATGAACATGCATCACACACACTTCCTCTGTGCTGTGTCTTTTCTCCTCATTCAGCCTCTTTCATCCAGGCTGCAGCTGAGAGAAGTCTAAGCCAACAGAATCCAGCTGTGGCCTCACAGCTGCAGAGAGCTGCTGCTGCCACCTGCAGGCCGTCAGCACCACTGCGGCCCCTGACCTTTGAACAATGTGAGCAGTGGTGTCGTTCTCAGTGAACTAAGCAACCAGTTAAACGAAGTGACGAGCAGGAGCAGAAGCTCGCGCTGAACTCTCTGACAGTGTCTGCTGCTGACAGTGTGGTGCACACTCACAGAAAAACATGTCCATTTGACCTATATTGGATTTGTTTTGCTGCATAATTGAACAGTCAGAAAACATTTAGTCCTTTACAGAACATTCATGGTTCAGGTGGAACTCACCTCTGTTTGGACTCCTCCTCCCTCCGGTTCTGTAGATTTTGTGGTTGTCTGAGCTGAAGTCTCGTCCGTCCCAGTCCGTCCCCGTCCATCCGTGTCCCGTGTGTGTTGATTAACTCCATCCTTCAGATAATAATCCAAACGGCAGGAGCAGGAACATGTGACCTTCACAGTGAAATTATCTGCTGGAACCTGTTTTTATTCCATCAGGTTTGGTTGAATGATTCAGAGTCCAGATAAGTGACCTCAGTGGAGCCTCAGACGTGGAAGATGGCCTGTTCTTACTCTGCGATAAATGAGTGGAACTGAGACTCATCAGCTGCGTTTAGAGCAAAACTATGGAGCTGAGAATCTGATGTGTCAGCTGATCACAGATTTTCTAATGAACCCCTTTCCTTCTATGGCTTTAAAAGATGAATGATAACATGACTTGCTGGCAGCAGTCTATACAGATCCTGTGCCCGGCGTTACTGAGGTCACAGGTCAGATACCTCGTTGGAAAAGTGCGGACTCTCGCTTAAACAAGGTGAAATCAAAAAACATGGAGGCTTCCACAACATGGTGGTTTTGTGGCCTCGCAGAGTCTTGTCTCCTCAGCTCAGCCTGCCTGCTTTCATTCCTGTGACAGACAATACAGAAAAGTCTAGAAGGTTGCTATAGAAACTGCATCCACTAAAAAGAAGCAGTGTCTCTATTCACCCACACGGGGGCGCCCTTCGCCAGGAGAAGCTGCAGCATACCTACGCTGCTGAGGAGGATTTAAATATGCATGTGAACGCAGGGTGAGAGTGCCCTAATCTTTGTCTCGCAGGCTCACTGGGGAGAAGCCTGTTGTGCAGAGAAAAAAAAACTAATCAAATGTGGAATCGAAGCTGGTACATTTTTGGATAATTGCCTCCTCCAGCCTGCTGCACATCATCTGGTCCACCACCACGCTCTATCCAGCCTGAATGGAAAATACACACGTGAGGGTGAAATAACAGGTGCGCGTGGGGCATCCACCACGTGCCTCCTGCATCAGTCAGTAAATTTAGCTGAATTGGTCCTGTGCCGTGTGTCTGCTTCAGTTGGACAGAAAGCGAATGTAAACGTACACCTGCACCATTGAAGCCATAAATTATCCTTTTACTAAGAGAAACGAATAATAATAAAGTGCTACGATTGGTTCTAGGCTGATCGTTCGCGTACCGGACTGTCCCACCGTCCACTGTGGGGATGGACGTGGCTGAACTAAGGAGAACAAGGAGCTCGTGGGGCTAAAGTCAAAGCAGAGCGGGGTGTGGGGTGACACTGAGCGGGTCCCGGATCATACGTCCGTGAGTTTCCCGGTGTAGGCTTTGTGCGGGCTGCAGTTCGTGTATTTGACGGAGTCCGCGTCGTCGCTGTCCAGGTACTCGGACTTGGACAGGGACGGTTTGCTGTCGCTCCTCTTAAACTCCCCGAACGGCGGCTGCTGCTGGCCGCAGGTCACGTGCGTGTACTGGAGCTGCTCCTCGTGCTCCGTCTCCCGGTGGTAGAAGTAGTTGAAGTTGGACACGATGACCGGCACCGGGAGCGCGATGGTTAACACCCCGGCGATGGCGCACAGGGAGCCCACGATCTTCCCCCCGATGGTGACCGGACACATGTCCCCGTAGCCCACGGTGGTCATGGACACCACCGCCCACCAGAACGCGTCCGGGATGCTGCTGAATCCCGAGTCCGGGTCATCGGTCTCCGCGAAGTACACCGCGCTAGAGAAGAGGATGACCCCGATGAAGAGGAAGAAGATGAGCAGTCCCAGCTCCCTCATGCTGGCCTGCAGGGTCTTCCCGAGGATCTGCAGCCCCTTGGAGTGTCTGGAGAGTTTGAAGATCCTGAAGACCCGCACCAGGCGGATGACCCTGAGGATGGCCAGAGACATGGCCTGCTGGCCGTTCCCCTGGTGCTCCGCGAGCTCCAGCCCCAGCGTGATGAAGTAAGGCATGATGGCCACGATGTCGATGGTGTTCATGATGTTCTTGAAGAACGCGGGCTTGCTCGGGCAGGCCAGGAACCTGACCAGCAGCTCGAAGGAGAACCAGATGATGCAGAGAGTCTCAACGATGAAGAACGGGTCTGTGAACGGGTTCGGCTTCTTTGCGCGCGCAGTTCCGTTCACCGCCAGCAGCTCGTCAAACGTTCTGGCTTCTTCTCTGAACTCAGGTAGAGTCTCCAAGCAGAAAATCACAATGGAGATGAGAATCACCAGCACAGAGACTATGGCGATGCCCCTGGCGGGTCCAGAGCTCTCCGGGTACTCGAACAGGAGCCAGACCTGCCGCTGGAACTCGTTCTCGGGAAGCGGGCGCTCTTCCTCCTTAATAAACCCCTCATCCTCCTTAAAATTCTCGATC
Source organism: Microctenopoma stevenorrisi (assembly GCA_032270685.1). Taxonomy (NCBI): domain Eukaryota; kingdom Metazoa; phylum Chordata; class Actinopteri; order Anabantiformes; family Anabantidae; genus Microctenopoma; species Microctenopoma stevenorrisi. The sequence goes on from JAUMTR010000015.1 coordinate 12,813,519, forward strand.
ACCTCCTCCCCCAGTTCGTAAAATTTGATCTCCTCCATGAAAATGTCCACTGGCACGTTGACGGGTCTCCGGAGCTTGCCCCCGGACTGGTAGTAGTAGAGGATGGCATCGAAGCTGGGTCTGTTCCTGTCGAAGAAGTACTCGTTCCTCAGGGGGTCGAAGAAGCGCATCCTCTTGCGCGGGTCCCCCAGCAGAGTGGAGGGGAACTGCGCGAGCGTCTTCAGCTGCGTCTCGAAGCGCAGCCCGGAGATGTTGATGACCACCCGCTCGCAGCACTCCTGGTTCTCGGCCCTCTCCGGGTCGTACACATCCTGGGCTGACAACGCGGCAAGTGCCACAGTCTCATCCAGGTTCTCTCCAGACACCACTGTCATCTTTCCCCCCCAGACAAGGGCGACGCTTCCCGCCCCTCAGTCCTCTCTGTTCCCCCTCCGACTCCTGCGCGCGTACTTGGAGACCAGCTGAGCGCCTCCGCGTGTCCTTCTCTTCTGACGGCGTGTCGGCGTCACGTCTGCGGGTGAGCTGGTTCTGGCATTCTGGTGCCCCCCCCCCTCCACGCTCACCTTTCCCAACCGCGCGCTGCTGTAGTCTGGACTGTGGCTCTGCTGTCACATTCACTGCATTTTAAGCAGGCTTTGCCCTCCCCGAGCTGATGTGTGCGCGCGCTCTCTCACTGAGGGGGAAATAAAAACACACACGCGCGCTCAGAATGGATCCGATCCAGACATTTAGGAACAGTCATACACAGAACAACAGTGTTGTCAGATCACGAAAGGATCTTTGAGACTGTACACGTAGACCAGTGTCGTGCGTAACGAGCCTGTTGTCTCCAGTGTGGCACAGGCTCAAGGTTACACACGAGCTGTTTACGTGTGCACGTGCGAGCATGCAGGAACGGATGGAGTCAGTCCGACCGAAGGGTGGGAGACGACGCTCATGCAGCGACGAAAGAATACCTGTGGCTGTGGCTGCTGCCTCCATCTGCACGACAGGAAAGAGGCGCAGCTTCAATGTCACGCTGCAGCCGACTCACGAGCAAACCTCACCGAGCTGAGCTGCTCCACAAGTTGTGCACTTGATCCGTCATGCTCCTGCTGCGCGTGCTGCAGCCGCGCTGCTCTGTGCATGAGAAACAACAGATTCAGTGCAGCTTCATCTTCGCTTCCATTAAATATGGAGCGTTTCAGAGCAGCACGTCTCTGTGGAAGGTAAACACTTTTTCTGAGCAACAAGTAAGGAGGGAAAAAAGAGAAAAGCTGGATCATGGAAATTAGGGAGAGTTTCTGGGCTGCAGCTCAACACAGTGACGTGTTTTCCTAAAATAGCTGGATTTCTCCCAGGGCTGCAGGAAAAGTTTCTTTTCCCATGGAATGACCCGAGAGAGCTGCAGAGGAAAAATGAAAGAGTCAAGTGGCATGAAAGGGAAAGCAGCTTTACATTGTCTGGTCTGTGCAGCTCCAGTGTGAGAGTCATTCAGAAAATCTAACACAAGAAAAAGTTATGCCCTAAAAAAAACAACTGCTCAAACACAATGTCCCAGTTTTACAATTTCAACAAAATAAAATTCAAGTTCCAGTAAAAAAACAGCAAAATAGTCATTAAAAGATTTCACAGTAAATGATTTGTAGCTTCTCTATGTAGAAAATGTTCTTGTTTAAAAAGAAGAAGAGCAGAGCCTCGAACCTTAACTTCACTGCACGTGTGCAACATGAAAGCATCCAACACAGCAAACAGCTGAATCCATCAGCGACAGTGGAGGTCCGGGCCGGACAGACGCAGAGCAGCCAGCTGCTGAGGACATCCAGCTGAAAATGAAAAACCACCGAAGTTCAGCAAGATCCCAATGGAATCGAGGGACTCCAGAGACCTGTTCGAGCTGATGCAACATGTCTAGTCCCAGATCGTCTGACTTCAGCCGCCTCACACGTCCACATGCTGTGTGAGGCGCGTCGCCCTCTGTCTCTCTGTTTTCAGCTGGACTGCAGGGCGTCCACGAGGCCTCGGTCACATACGAAGCACGTCCGTGACCTGCAGACACGTCCCCGCTACAGACAGAGGTGTGAAAGACTCTGTGGGTTGTAGACGGGTCCGGAGTTTCACTTATGTTTGGACTTTTGCCACAGAAGCAGATATTTGAAAACAGATCTGTCCCTGGTTTGTTGTGAAGATTCTGACCCTGCAGCTGCGACCAGGACGTGTGAGCAACTGCACTCTGGGACCATTTCCAACGAACACTGTGTCACTGTGATCCAAGGCTGTGAACACCTACAGAAAAAGAAATCCAGTATCTATGTGGTTTTGGTGTAAGGCAGAAAGTTCTGCCCGGTTCGAAGGCGTTCGTATCTCTGGAGAATAGTTGAGGATCTAATTGTTATTTCAGCAGGAGAGAAAATCCCCGTCTCTGCCCGACATTGACCTTTAATCACAGTCACTGACACGTCCAGAGCTGTTGGAGACCTTTGTACACCTCGTAAGAAAGAGAGACGTTATTCTGTTTATGACTCGTTCTCTGGAAACGTTGGAGTTTCTCATTACACAGTGCAGCTTTATTCAAACCTAGAAGAAGCTGCATGCAGTCGACCACGTTCTGAAAGGTTTGCTCTTCGGTCCGGTCTGGTTTAGTACGCGACTGGATCCACCTGTGGAAAACCACATAACCATGTCTAAGTGTCCCCAGGAGCTGTGGCCTCTGGACCAACTCTGGACCAACTCTGGAACCACCAGGACTCTTCGTAGACTTGGCCGTCCACCAAAATGAGGTTACGATGATGGTGAACACCAGGCGCTGCTCATCCCCGTCTGTGGCTGCTCACTGCCCCCCCAAGAGGGGATGGGTCAGATGCAGAGGGACACGTGTCATTGTAACATGTAAAAATGTATCAGTGACATTAAAGTGGATTCTTCAGAGAGAGAGAGTGACTGTAGCGGAGATGTGGCCCCTCCCACATCTGCATCCTGCAGCATAAACTGGAAGGTGCAGAGACCTGACTGTCTCCTCAGGTCCCTGGACCATGCATTAGCAGATTACACCGTCCCAGCATGCTAAGTGCTGAATTCATTTCCTGCCGCATCCGCTCCTTCACCACAAATCAGGGCTCAGTTAACGATGATGGACTTTAAATGTCAGCTGTACGGACGCACGTGTAGCTGCGACACTGAGTTCCCTCCTTAAGCTGAGATGTTTATGTCCTATGAATTTAATCTGTGTGTGTCGGGGTTTAGTCCTGAGACCTGAACCTGAACGCAACACGTCACAAAACGTCTTTAAACAACAGAGGCTGCAATGATTAAAGGACTTTTTTTATTAGCATGAACTTAAAACTAATTATTTCACACAGTGACAACGATCTTCTTTGTGAAGACGATGTGTGTTTCACCGTGTGTCAGAAGTCACAGAAGTGTTTGGTTAAGCAGAAGTTCCGTTTATTAATTAAGCCAGGCGCTGATGTGAGGAACCACACAAACACAACAATAAAGTATTAAACCTTTTTCTTCCTATTGTTCACTTCTGCACCACCTGTACTGCAGCTGTAAACCATCTGACCTCTGACGCTCTGACCGTGAAGAAGCTGCAGAAAGGATCAGCTCCACTGATGTGATGGACTCGTGATGATGTTCATCTCCCCACAAGCTCTAATGTGCTCGTTATGTTCCTGATCTAATTCTGTTGCTGTGGGGGGGGTTCATCAACCATGCTAATAGAGTCTGGAGAGAGGTCACGCTGCACATGTCTGAAGGAGACATGAAAGTAAAAGGATTGTTTCACGGTTTCCGCTAACAGGCCTGTTCACAGCGGGGACGAGGACGAGGACGAGGACGAGGACGAACTGCTCGTCTGTCTGTGAATCAGTTGTACACAAACACGATAACTAGTCAGAGCAGCCACCTGAGGAGAAGAACGTGTGATCAAACTTCACACACCAGCTTTTACTCTCCGAGAGGAAAATCCACATCTGGGACTCTTCCAACCTTCGATGTGACCTCGGCCATATTTATTTATTTTTCCCGGAAATCTCCCTCCTCTATTTCTGCTCCACGTTCATACATGTCACACACACTGGAGAGCTGACGCCCCCCCACCCCCGCCCCTGCTCCCCATCCACTGGTCTGAGTCTGTTCAGCCACAACAGGCTCGTGACTGATGGGGGGGGTCCAGATTCCTGCTCCTGTACTAAAGCAAACAATGAATGTCCTGAAAAGCCTGCTCGTATTTTTAGGGTCTGACTGCGTTTTACGTAACGGGTCGCCGGAATAAGAATAGCTCCATCAATCACTGGAGCGGAGCCGTCCAAACGCTCTGGGAACGCTGGGATCAGAAAACAGCTCGTTGTGCCAGAGAGGCCTGAGCGGCCAAAACCACGTTTCCAGAAGAAACGCTTCAGTACCGGAGGAGGAAAGTACATTAACCGTACTGCAGTAATACTTTTCCCCTGTCAGCGGGTTCTGGTCCAGACTTTACCTTCAACTCATGAGATTAAAGCTTTAAGGTTTGAACAAATATTCATCACACGTCTTTTTAATTCTTCCACCTTTTACTCTTGGTTAAAGTAAATGTTGATGAGAAACCCTGATGAACGGGGGCGGGGGGTGGGGGGCAGTGAAACCTCAGATGTGGGTGATTACATAATGGTTGAACAGGCAGACGGTGCACGGCGGCGGCCCGTGGACCTGCCAGCTCGGAGCCATGTGGTGGGGACAGGCCAGTCTGCACAGGAAGGACGTCCACAGGACGGCGGCTCTGCTGATTCAGGACTGCCTCAGTTCTCCTGCAGCCATCAGGCTCAGCTAACGTCACCAAGTAACTAGAAGCGTTACGGTAAACATGTGAGGTACTGAAGAACTCCAGGTGAGCCCCGTTCATCCGGTTCATCCAGTGTGCTGGGATCATAAATCAGTGCTTGGTGCCGCTGTTACTGCAACCTAACCCTAATTAAAGAATGTTCACCACAACAGGACAGGAGACAGGACGCTGCAAGGTGAGCAGAATGAAGCCATGCACATTATTCATCCCAGCCGTCAGATGAGGAGGTGAGTGTGCTGCTGTCAGTCGGGCCTGACTCGTACCGCAGCAGCTAAATGTCTCCTACCACTGAGCAGTGACACTGCCAGCACGTCCTCGCTGGGATTCCACGTGAGCGGCCTCCTCCCAGCAGATACGCAGACCGGCGGTAGCCGTGGCAACGTGGGACATCCAGAGGATGACCTGTCACATCCCATCACACTGTGAATACACTCATCACCTGCTGTCAGCTGTGTTCACAAACACTAAGCATGTGATTCAGTATAAAGAAATCTAAACATCCATCACTCGCGACCTCTGTCTGTCCACTCTGAAGCTCCACAGGCTTCTGTGCTTGGACACACACATGTCTCTCTTAATCTTCATAAATGTCCATGTCTACATGTAAAGGCTGTAACTGTCTAAATCTCAGCAGACCTCTCGGGGTGCGGGTCTACTCGTGGGTCTGCGACTGCGAGGCAGCTCCCGGTTCAGGGTTGGGAGGCAGACACCCTTAAGACCGGGTTTAATGAGTCTGAGTCTCTAGAGATTTAAAGTTAGCGCTAAGAAGAAAGACGTGACGTTGAGATGTCTGAGGCAGAAGCTCCGCTTGTTCAGCTTCACTCTGTGACTCCACCTGCTCCAGGTTCATTTCATTTCATTATCAGTTCATTAATTAAGTCGTCCCTCGACGGCCTGAACCTTCCTGTGTCCTCTGTCTGTTTCCAGATGGATCAGCAGCATCCTGAGACGTTTTCTAAAAATCCTCAATGAAACAAATGTGCTGAGGAATATTTCTGTGTCATGCTTCATCGTGTGTGTAGAGTAACGAGCATTCATCTGGAAAGCGAATGAAATCGAGCCGTTTAAGAACAGCAGATGTCATGAGGCGAGAGCCGCGTGAACCGGAGAGCGTCTGTGTGGCTGCTCACATGAGCGCGGAGCGTTACTACCTGCAGTCAAACAGCGTGAGAGGAGGAGAAACGGTTCAGGTCAACATGTTATGTTCTGTAGGACGGTTCAGAACGTAACAAACAAAACAGGTCAGGACTTGAAAGTAAATCCGAGCGTGTGAAGTGGAATAAGTCCACCACACCCGGTACGAGCGTTGCTGGTTTCATCAGAGCAGCGCGACGCCACAGGCGGTTTCTACCGTAGCTGCACGGCGAGAACGGAGACGGTGCACGTTTCCAACCCTCTGAGTTATCCTAACCCTCAGACCTAACAGCTCCCAGGTCAGGGGTCAAACATGCTCTGCTACAAACTGGTGATGAGCTGCAGCGGCGTCCAGTGAATTCTCTGAGAGCGGGCGGAGTTAATGAAGGAGGGGGGTCTGAACCAGGGGGCTGTCTGGCATTAATGTTTCTTTCTGACAAGTCTGGGTAAACCCTGGAGGAACATGAGGAACATCTTCTTTCCTGCTGCTGAGCGAACCTCAGGAGACTCCCATCATCCCTCTGGAGCGAGCGGACACTGCTCCGCTAATGTCTTCCTGTGATTCTCCTGTCAGATTAAAAGCCCTCAGAGACCCGAGACGTGAGTGAGGACAGAGGGATGATGGTCTGAACAGCTTCTGGAGCCGCTGCAGCGCGTCTTACCTCCTCTTCAGTGTGATCTTCATCTCAGTCAGACAGTGATGCTCCTCTACCTTCGTCTCCTTCCTGCCCACGCCCACGGAGGTAGACATACCCCCACAGCCACAGAACCATTGTGCTGTTGGACCAACACAGCTGAGTCGTGCTGCTTTTACCTCGGACTGGAGCTGGTTCTGTCTGACAGAGTTTCCTCCTTCAGACCCGCGTGACAGCAGCGAGGCTCCGTGATCGATGATGACCCGAAAACTATTTCTAGAAGTGTTATGATCTGTCCCTCTGCTCCTGCCCCCCCAGTCAAAGGATGTTGACGTGTCAGAGCCTGGTGCTGGTTATTGATCGGACCAGTCGGGTCACCGAGCAGAGAGCGTCTCCCTGTCCTCTTGTGACCTCTCTGAGACGTCCTCAGGGTCAGGTTTGTGTTTCGCCTCCTCTCCTCTGTCCAGCAGGATGCGAGCTGACACTGGAGCCCTCGGCGCTTTCTCTACCGGCGTAGAACCAGCAACAGATTTCACTCACTTTGGATCATCTCCAACGCGTGGGACTGACGTTGTTTTCGTCTGAAGACGTCTAAAGGCAGATAACATGATAAACATGTGTGACTGAGTTCGTCCTCATTCTGCAGACGTAGGATCAAACAGTGTTTTCACATCAGCCTCCTTTATCACTGCTCCTCTGACTCCACTGAGCTATTTTCAGACGAGGGAAACCCAAACCTCACGCTGGTGAGTAAGAGGAGTCTGAGGACGGAGGGCGTCTCCGGGGTCGAGGGTGTCCAGACGTCAGGCGGCACGTTCCATCTGATGTCATCAGACGGTCACAAACCAGATGAGTCATCAGCATCCGGTTGGTTCAGGTGCTCGGGTCAAACCACCCAGAACAACCTCTGCAGTTTTTCCCTCTGAAGGTTCGCGGGTGTGGATTCGTCCTCAGGGGAATGAGTGATGCGCTGACGGGTGGGGACAGGTGCAGCACGCCGTTAATCCTGTAAGTGCAGGCATCCAGCAGCAGCACCACCCGAGCATTCCTGCCGCGCCTCTCGCTGCGGGGACAATACAGCAGCTCAGATGACACTGAAAAGCGTCCCGCTGTCAAGTCGCCGGAGGCTCCACAACTCTCGCTCCGTCCTCCACCCTCACCTCCACCAGCACAACAAACACACTCTGTTATCAGCGAGCAGAGAACGACGGGACTGAACCAGCTGCTTCCCACATGTGGACATGTCAGTGTCAGTGATCAGACGTGTTCTGTCCCAGAGGACAATCGTCCCCTGCTGCTGGGAGATGTGTTGTTTAGAGGAAGATGAAGGTCTAATAAATAACTATAAACCAACGTTTGATGCTTTTATTAACTCGTGATCCATTAATCGGACCTGGACGGTTCTTCTTTTCCTTTAACAGCAGCCTGTTTCTGTTTAACATCGCTGGTGAGAGGAGTGAAGGCGTGTTCACCCCAGGATTTATGGGCACCCCCCACCCCCATCAGAGCACATACATGTAGAGGAGCACATGTAGGAGCAGGCGCGGGATGATTGCTGTGATGCAGTGAAGCGCAGAGGAGCCGCCGTCCTTGTCTCTGCATGTGTGTGTGTGTGTGTGTGTGTGTGTGGGGGGGGGGGGCTCTCTGACAAACACGGGAACGCGCTCACGCTTCTCTGGGGAAACACGGCCCAGGCCTGCTCTTCATCTTTATCCAGATGCCTTCACGTAAAGAGCTCGTCCTGGTTCAGACGCTCTCTGAGTAAAGATCCTATTTTATGGTCTTACATTCATTTGCAAACAAAGGCAGATATGACGGCGCGCCTCAGTGGAACATCCGTACAAACAGTCAATGATCAACTCCTGCATGGAAATGTGTCCTGTACAAAGCTGCTGAAGACGCATCACGGCAGGGATTGGGGGTCAAAGGTCGCCTGGAGGAGACATTCATGAACGTCGTTCGTGTTCTGTGATCAGAGCTGAGCTGCAGTAGATGAATGAACCCGTGATAACTGTGTTATCAGACGGACTCAGTGCGGGTCCGGTGACCTTTCCGATGGAGGTCAGGTTGATTTTACGGTCACACATCCGGGACATGTATCCACAGTCCTGTCAACAACAGATAACGACTGATGTGATAACGCGTAAAACTCTCGTTAAGACTCTGTAAGGTTGGTAAACAGAACACCTGCAGGATCCTGGGGGGCGGAGCTTGTCAGGTACAGTTTATCTCGCCTGTTCTGATTAGGGGCCATAAAAAGCAGCTATGAGTCAGCTGCTGAGTTTCTCTCTCCCGACTTTGGTAGCGCTCCAAAAGCTTGGAAACAGTTTGTTCTCGCTGGGAGTGGTTTCACCTGAGACGGTGACAAGTCGCAGCAAGTCCACGGAGCGCGAAACGGAGAACGACCTGTGGCGCCTATCTGTTCAGTCCTACAGAGTTCAGAACGACGGCTGTTTTGCACCCCCCCGTCCATGACTTTAAGTGTTCAAAGGTCAAAGGTCACTGTAACCCCAGATTAACTTCCACTCACACGAGTTTGGTGTTCAAAGGTCAAAGGTGAAGGTCAGTGTGAGGTTTAGATCAGATCAGAATCTACGTCCCTCCATCATCCCTACGTTCATCCATCTCTTCTCCACTCGGCGTCCTCACGCTGCTCTTTGTGAGCTTGGTGTCTCACAGAGTGTTTCCTGCCGCGCGTCTCTCCAAGGAGCCTGAGAAGAGAAGTGATGTGTCGGGATAGTTCCAGAGAACCACACGCTGAACGGGAAGTGATCAGTGAGAGAACCACTGATTAATACACGTGTCTGGTGTCAGCATCTGATGATCCACTCAACAAAACCACAAATGTTTGGCAAACACTTTGTGGGAAACACGGATGGAGTGAAGCTGTGTTTGAGACAGTGTGCAGGTCACAGCTGATTCTTTTCTTCCTGCAGCTCAGACGTCTCTGCTTGTCCGTCCTTGTTTCCTCACGCGTTGTTGGGTGGAGCTGACGCGGCTCGTCTGTGCTTCTGGGTCAGCGCGCTGCAGCCTGCAGTGGCGTCCCCGCTGCCTCACGGTTAGTCACGACAGGTGATCACCGTGTGTGTCCATTCAATGTGTGTCTACCTAATTACTGTCTTTGCAGCCAGAAACAGGAGCGAGCGAGCGTGTGCTCCAGGACCGGTCAGTTACCTGCACAGGTGTTTGTGACACTGCAGCAGAAACGGATCTGCTCATCTCACTTCATGCTAAAGAGCAGGAAGCAGAATGATTCAGACATCTTTGTGCTTCAGGCGTGTTTCCCGCTGGTCACCGAGAGAAGCTGGCACACGTGTCTCGTTGCCCCTTTAAAAGAAAGTAAACAGCATCCGCCTCACTGTCGGGGGGGAATGCTGGTTCCCAGGCAACGCACACTCACAAACTGGAAGGACGAGCAGGTGTCGAGGACTTCTGCTGGCGGGTGGCGAGCGACCGTTGGCACCGCCGCCGCTCACACTGGTCAGCGTGGCTATTTTTACCCGTGGGCCCAACCCACGGAGGACAGAACGGCCTGAGGCAGCTCCGGGCTGATGGACTGGGACCGAGGTCCGAGGTTTCTCTTAGCTGATGAATGTGATAACGCGTGAAGCTTCACGCCCTGACAGCTGGACTCTAAACCACAGAACCAACCGTAAGCGTTAAATATACCCAGCAGCATGAGGACGTGGGCTCCAGGAGACACTGGAGCTTCTCCTGGTTTCCACAGTGACTTCAGTGATGTGTGCAGTGGTTCCTCCCTGACCCGGCTCCACGCTGCTGCTGGTTCTCCACTCGCTCATTAAGCCTGTAGTAATTCATTTAAGGTTTCAAACTTATGACGTAATAAGGAACGATCACAGGACGTGACCACAGAGAGTCCAAAGGAACGAGGAGGACGAAGGACAAACCAGAGGAGGACGACAGGATGATCTGTCCTTAGGTCAGCTGTGAGTCTGACGACGGTTCCTGCTGCTTCAGTTTGTTTGTTTCCACCGTCAGATGGTGAAAATTTGTATTTTTCATTGTGTGAATGAAAGAAGCAGAAATAAAAAGCGGATCTAACGGCAGAATAAGGAGAAGGTTATTTTTTCGCAGGTAGGAACAAGGCTGCACTGTCCCGTCACAGCTGACAGGTGCAGTGTGTACACTGGACTACGCCCTGAGAGGCGCTGCCAATTGAAACTAGGGCACACGTTTGGCAGGAAGACGGCATCAGTACAGCCGCCCTCAGACGAGACGGAAAAACATAACGACCACAAACACACACACACGCGACAGCGTCCCTTCCTGAGTCAACAGCACTACACCAGTCACACCCTGTACTTTATTCCCCGCCAGCAATTAGCAGCTTAAAATAAGTTTCAGGTGGTGTAAAGTGCAGCTCTGTTGTGACCTGGCTGTCATAAACGGGCCAGAACATTAGAACAAATCTGAAACTGATCCTGTGAATTAACGACCAGCTCTCAGCGCTGGGATTTCAAATGAAACCAGAACCGAGCAGAGGAGCCGGAGCCGCCTGGATGTCAGCTTCCCTGCAGGAAAGAGCTGACCGGGCTCCATGAAGCTTTCTGATCCAGAACCCCTCGTTGACACATGTGGGGGAGTCAGAGAGCCCTTCAGCAGGGGGGTGGGGGTGGGGGTGCAGCACGGACAGACAGCTGTTTGTGTGTGAGGATTATATTTTACTGGATGTGATGACGAGCTCTTATTTTGAAGAGTGAGTTTGGTAAAATGAAGGAAAGCTTACGTTTGACATAAGGTTGTTTAAGTTCCCACATCCCAACCACAGGTGCAGGATTAGTGAGCAGGAAGATACAGGGTGCAGTGTTCTGGTAATGTTTGCTACCTGGGCCTGGTTCTGGTTCTGCTGCAGGAGTGGGACAGTTGGATTGTGTGTCTGAAACACTAAAAAGTCTTGAGATGACTTTTGTTGTGGTGCCTCAGGTCTGTGAGGCAGAAGAAGAACATCATGCAGAAAGTCCTTTGGACAGACATGGTACCGGTCCACAGTGAACTGGGTGACCCGCTCCGTCCTGCCGTAAGTGAGCAGCGGGGGGGCCTCCGTGCTGGCTCAGCCTCTGAGCGCAGCAGAGTGATGGCTGAAGAAGCTGCTGGGTGGAGTCATTCGCTTCCTGCTCGTCATTGTGTTGTCACGTCTTATGAAGCAGTGTGATCAGGAGTCAGCCTCTGAGGACCAGTCTTCGTGTCTGGTGTCTTCTTCACCAACATGAAGTCATTAGGATTCTCGGGAGCTTCTCCTCTGACGCCTTGCGTCCTCAGTGAGAGCAACACGTTTCACGAATCCATCAGACAGAGTGAGAGGAGAAAGTCCTTCCACGACTTCAGTAAATCATCGGCGGTTTAACCTTTGACGATGGAGCATTTCACCGTCCTTCACGCAGGAGCACGTGTCCGTCAGGACGCGGGGACACGATCCATCTGAGCTGATGTCATCCGGCTGCACGGTGCTGTCAGCGAGCAGAGGAGCAGGAACCTGCTGTGGTCCTGTCGCTGCCTCTAACGTCAGCCTGTCTCAGACTCCCAATCCATCAGCACAGGATCTCCACAGGGCTGTGTACTTTCCCCCCTGCTCTTCTCCCTGTAC
>JAUMTR010000015.1:12825793-12847910 GCA_032270685.1 Microctenopoma stevenorrisi
ATCTGTATTAATCTAACACTCACATACTGTCACTTTAATAGCATGTTTGCTCTGTTATTATCATTTATTATCCAGCTACTTGTGTATACTGTGTGTGTTTATGTTGCACCTTATCACCGCATCAAGTTCCTGCGCTCTATGACAATGGCAATAAAAGTAAAAGTAAAACCTGCAACTTTATTAGTTCTGTTCGTGTTCACATCTCCCATAGCAACGAGTCTATACTTAAAAACTGTCTCTTATGAGTTGGTGGAGACCAAAGACAGAGGTAAAAGTGGAGGAACACGACAGCAGGAAGTTCTGTAACCGCTGTTCAAGGTTTCATTTTTTGGTTTTTTGAACATTTGTTAAAAATCCACTAACACTGTTTTTTCAGGGTTCTGATGTCCGATGGGTTTTTTGTGTCATGAGTTTTTTTAACAACCTGTTTGACATTCTGACGTAAACCCTACTTTTATTTTGGTAACTTTTCTGCAGATTCACGCTGTGCATTTTCAGATCTGTCTAATTATTTCATAAGGACATAAAACTGTGTCGAGTGAACATGACCTTTGACCCTTTTAGATGCCTGAGGTTACCGACATTCCTACTCAGCACATGATCTGGTTCATTTTATTACTTCTAATAGATGTACTCATGAAACCAGGTGCAGCTCTGGCAGACCGGCGGCTCGGCTTCCCGCTGGACACCCCCCCCGCACTGGACCAGCAGTGTAGAGGCAGATCACAGCGTCTGTGGTTCTGCTGGCTGCAGCACTCCGCTCACTGAAAAGGCCAAATAAAGGTGCCAGAGAAGAAGAACTTCATCTGAGAACGCCGTTTGAATTGAGTGTTATGGTTCAGTCCGTTTGTTCAGCCTTGTCCAGACCAGTCACCTGTTTGAATGAGGAACAGTTGGACGTGTTTACAGGCAGAGCAATGTGTGTTAGGAGAAGAACTACACAACGTGACAGGTGCAGCCAGAGCGGCTGCGGTGTCAGCTCTCCGTCAGAAACAGATCTCGTCCTCAGGGGCCTTTCTGTCCCCTTCACCTTTCATCAGGACACAAAACCTTCCAGCTCAGCAAGGATGCAGACGAAACCAGAGGAGATCTGGCAAAAATGTGTGTGTGTGGGTTTGGATGCTCCTCAGAATAGCAGAGCGACTTTACTGGAGTCGACGTGATGAAGTGACATTCAGCCTGATGCACGGATTCACCACACAGACGGTGAGAAGCCGGAGCAGGATGCAGCACTCGCTGGATGTTCGAGGAGGCAACACGTCAAACACACACACACGCACACACACACACGCACACACACACACACACACACAGGAGCTGAATCGTTGTCCTGGTTTGTGTAACTCTCAGCACAGAACCAGATGTGTGTGCTGTTTCTATGAGGTCACTCTCCACCCTGACAGTTAGAGCTGGGGGGGGCTTACAGCTGAAGTGAGGCTAAAGGTCATGATGTCTGTAGCGCCTCGTTAAAAGCACAGTAACAGCTCACTGCCACTTATTAAAGGTGCATTTCCTGTAAACACAAGATGTTTTAGGATGTTTTTAGGATTTAATAACTATCATGATCAGCTGCACTGAGACGTGCTGCTTCATGTCACTCACCAGATCCACATGTGGATTCATCCGCAGCTGAAAATAGTCCCAACGTGTTTTAAATTAGCGGATTTCCCTCCACCCAGCAGTGCTGGCGTCAGCCTCAGACGGTCTCTGGTGTGGTTCAAAAGAAGCAGCTGGATGTTTGTAGTCTGGTGCCTGCTCATTCTTCCTGGTGACAGAGCTGCCTTTATCCAGAGCGACTTACAGGGAGCTGGCGCTGGGTGTCTGGCTCAAGGACACACCTGGTGGGCGATGGACTAGGAGTCAGACGGGGTTCGAACCTGCGACCTTCTGCATCCCATAGCGTCAGTCTGGGAAAGTAAAGTAAATGTACTGTTCAGACATATTATTATATTAATATACAACCACCTGGATTGTTTTGGGAAATAAAAGGTGACTTTGGAAACCCAGCTGACCCGAGGCTGTTTACAGGTGCAGTAAATTGCTTCCATGCATCATGTTCTCTTTGTTCCTCTCACTGTCCCTGAAACTGGAAGCCAGCGTCTTGTCTAAGAGACGGGGGCCATCACAGCTTATCTCCCCACCACAGCTTCCTCCACGTTAACCTCCACATTGACCCCTCCAGCACAACCTGCTGTGTCGAGCCTCTCGGTCCATCATCTCCGTCCTTCTGAGGATCATTCCGCAGATTAACTGCAACATTATGCTGCCAGCACTTAGTGGCTCTGGCTCTGCTCACAGCGGAGGTTGTTCCCCTGCTGTGACCGTCTGAATGCTAATGAGCCTGCAGATGTCAAACCACGACTGAAGATCACAGGCAAACAGTTCATATTCACCTGAACCTCTGAAGCTCTTCAGAAGCTCCATCTGTCATTACATCTTCTCCAGCAGCGTGCAGGGACACAGAGCGAACAGAACCTGGGCCCAGCTGGTACTTTGCAGCGTCTCCACAGGTTCACGTGTTTCTTTTGTTCCATCTCCTCAGATGCGGCTCTGTCGTTCTCCTGCTGCTGAGGAGAAAGTCTGACATTCTTCATCCCAGAAAGACCAGACTGCATCTGGTTTGCCATCAGCCAACAGCCCCCACAGAGGAGGAGCTGTGATACGTCGATGCCTGCACGACTGAGGGCAGTCGACCGTGAAATGATTTCTTCCCTGGGACACTGCGGGTGAAACTGGAACCTGCAGGTTACAAACCTCCAACCTTCACGGTGTGAGGCGACACTGATGCTCATGTCTTTATAGGCACCGGGGGGGCGAGCTGAAAATCAATTAGAGCCTAAAATGTGGAGCAGCAGGCCCAAGAGCGTTAAATTGGCTACTGGAGTCGCCTGACTCCTGGGCTGATTGTCCCCAGCAGAGGTCAGAGAAGCTCTCCACACATTGCTCTCTTTGTGTATTACTCTGCACAGCTGCACAGATACAGACTGTGAGTGTGATCTTTCACTTCTCCTCCTCACCCTCACGTGCAGAACCTGCAGCGTGGATCCTTACAGCTGCAGCTGTCCTCGGGGTTCTGGCTGCACGGTGAGCAGCTGCTCGCGCTGTGGTTGGAGCATCGTCTGATTGTGGCGGCGATGAAACGGTCTCAGGTGTGGATTTATGTCAAACAGCTGCTGCCTGTCGCTCTGTGGACGTGTGAGGGACGAGGTGCTGCAACGTTGACATCTGCTGGCTGCTGGGCTGCAACACAGGACAGAATGACGGGTCCAAACCCAGAAACCGAACAAACTGTAACCAGCAGCAAATCAGCTGTGAAACATGAAGTCAGGTTTTTAATTTAAAGCTAAGGCTGTGACAGTGAATCCTGTTAGAAATGCAAATGTTCTACATATTAACTTAAGCAGCTCTTTCCCTCTGGCTGTATTTAGATTAGGGGGGAACCTATTTAAATCTATTTTCCAGTCATATTCCCAGTTCTACAGCATGTGGAGGTGTCGAGTACTGTATCTTCTGCTTGTGATTAAGCTCATCGTTATTCTTTTCATATTTGGGTCACATAGTCCCTATATACTCTCTTCATTTACATAATCACAGAACACCATATCACCCCCCCACACACGCACGCACGCACGTACGCACACGCACGCGTGCACACACGTACACACTGTTTCCACATACAGTATCTGAAGGTTTGTGTTTTTATGTTCGTGCACAGCCGACACGAGCAGATTTGAAGCGGTGTATTTTTCCCGGTGTCTGTGTGAATGTGGCCTAATGTGTCGTTCCATAATAAAAACACATGTTTAACTATAGTGCTACAGAACAAGATGTTTGTAATGGTAAAAACATTCTGTGAAACTGTGGTTCTGCAATTTAAATGGACACAGCTTGTTTCCTCAGTCTACTGTGGAAGGAGGGACCAGCTGACATTAGCTGCTAGCTGACATTACTTTCCCCAACAACCGGTTTCATTTCTCACAGCAGCTCCAGGGTTAGCATTTTCCCTGAACAGGTGTGTCTACTTTCTAGTCTGCTACATAATGAACTTAATGCAGGTTTCCTCTAAATTAAAGTTTATTATTTTAATAGTCCTGAATGACCCAAACGACAGTGACTCATAGTGTGATGCATTGAAGCTGGTGTGAAGCTAACAGCTAGCTGAACAGCTAACAAAACTAATAAACGTCAAATGCTAAACCTTTTAATTGAAACTAGTTTCAGTCACTTTAGGTGTGACATAATACTTTAACTTAGAAGTAGTGAACTAAACTGGTTTGGACTGTGAAATGTCAGTGGGCCTGAAGTCGTACCCTGAGGCACACCAACAGTGTTTCCATCAGACATTAGGAAGAAGCTGAAGAACTGTTAAACGGTGTCATGTCAGGATAACAAGTCCCAGTCGGTGCTGAAGTTGCTGAGTTTGTGTCTAAATCACTGAACAATATAAAGCCTCTGACACTATGTTGTTAGACTTTTAATTCTGGTTCCTCTTCTGTCTTTGTTTGAGAGACTCTGTAACACCACCGGACAAAAGACAATAGCTGTTTTCTGTAGTATTTCCCCCCAGAGGCTGTGCATAAGCATTAGCTGTGCATAAATATGTAAAATCCTTTGTCCAGAGTTCAGCCTCAACAGGAGCCGTCAGTGAGAAAGTAACCAGAGACTCTTCAGACTGTGACAGAGCTCAGCATTAAAATCTGACCTCTGAATAACCTTTGTTTTCCATCTGATAGAGAATTATTAGACACTACTTTTACACACAGTCCAACATCAGTTAAAACTTATTTTGATTTGTGTTTAATTCATTTTTCATCTTAAATGTAACAATAACACATAGTAAAATAATTCTGTAGCTCCCCTCAGAGTTTAATCTGCAGAAAATAAGTCCGTACATGTTTTTCTTTATCTAATAATTTACATATATAAAGTATGATTACTATATGGAGTATTTTAATATTAAAGTATTCATTAATCTAAATAAAATACACATTAGAACATGTACTTGTACATACATTTGAATATTTCTGTTATATTACTTATGTTCCATCGCATTTCGAAGGGAAATATAATAATTTTTATTCCTCTGATTCAGACCAATAACACAACACACTTTCACAAAGTCTCTGACTGTGTCGTCCACCTCTGTGAATTTAGGTTTATTTACAGTGACTCGGTTTTTTAAAGTAATGCTTCATCTGTGTCCAGCAGGTGTCAGAATTTCACAAGCAAACACCAGTAAGACCAGAGCTCAGCTTTATGTTGTGACTCACTCTGAGGGAAGGTTTGAACTAACTTAGTGGAGCATTGAAGAACTTATGAGTTATAATGTAATAAAACAAGAACAGAGGAGAACATCATATATTGATAAATACATAACCTATCATACCTGATTCACTGTTCACCTGAGAGTCACACTGTGTGAAAATGCGTTGAATTACTAAATGTTTGTTAGTAGTTACATAATAAAAGTGAGTGATATTTTATATCTGTGTCCGTGCAGCATAAGAAGATCATGTGCAGACTTTATCTTTACACGCTATCACTGGCACTAACTGTAGAGTTTGTACAGTTGGACAATTCATCGTTATGAAAACAATACAACACAAAAATCTCCAAAGAATATCACCGGAATTCTGTGCTGCGAGATTCATCTTTATCCCTCTGATGCTGATCCTGCTGCTGCTGACTGAGCATGTTCAGGTGAACAGACGAGACAAAGTCTGAATAAGAAAACAACAGTAAGAAGCTTCAGTCACAGCAGAGAGTGTGTGTGTGTGTGTGTGTGTGTGTTTTGTTCCTGTGGTTTCAGTAGAAAACATGCAAACAATGTCATTGGACGAGTATGTAAATCATCACAAAGATATTTGAAGCTCGACAAACTGAGGATCAGTTACTTTTCTTTTTCACAACTTAAAAAATAAGTTGTCCAAAACCCCTGATGGATGATCTGAAAAGACAAAAAATGCGCAAAGAAATGTCAACACAATCAGAGAAAAATTAAATTAGCCGTCACAAATGAATTCCATAAAAAAACTATTTTTAATTCATTTCTGAGAAACAGATAAAACACGGAGTCGTTCCCCCGGTGCGTCTCCACTGAGCATGCGCAGTGGGGCAGGCAGCCCGCGCTTGGTTGAGGAAGTTTGGATCAGTTCCGGACCTGTTGGACTCGAATGTTCTGCGTTCTGCTGCTGCAGGTGAGTGCTCCTTGCGCCACAGCTTCCGTCACGTCACCAAAAAGACGTTTACCAGAAAGAAACCGAAACGTCGCGTTTGTGCCGATGTTTTCTGTGGTAATGACGTAACTCAGGTGTCGCTAATGACGCAGCTGCTGCTACGTGCTACTCTGCGGTTTACTACATAATACTCGTAAAGTACTTTACTTCATGTTCTGTGGTACTTTATCGTACATTTGTTCTGTGGTACTTCGCTGCAGTTGACTGTGGTACTGACCAGTACTTTAGGTTACTGCATGTGGTAGCGGTACTTTTATTACTGCATTAACTACATGGTCTGTGGTATTGCAGGTATTTTATATAGTACTTTGTTTTTGTGGTACTGAAAAACATGATATACTGTAGTATTCGGTATAGAGTATGCTACAACATGAAGGTGTGGTAATGGACCCAAAATACCACAAACCTCTAGTAGTACTTTTTTTATAAATGTCTTGATTCTGATTGGTTTAAATTCTGCAGGTGTCGTTTGATCCGGAGCTTCGTGATTTTAAAATCGGTTTGTGGAACCAGACTCTAAGTGTTCTGATCCAATCTCCACTCACGACCATCAGAGATGATGTCAACGTGTGACCTGGAGCAGCTGGCAGAGATCGGTCAGTGCACACACACACACACACACACACACACACACACACACACATACACACACACACAGAGACAGAGAGACACTTTACTTATACTTTACTTTGCTTGGCAGACGCTTTTATCCAAAGCGACTTACAAGGAGCTAGCGCTGGGTGTCTGGCTCAGGGACACGGGATAGATTAGGAGTCCATCCCAGTCTGACGCCTAAACCATTGAGAGACAGAGAGACACGCACACGCGCACACACACACACACACACACACACACACACAGACACACACACAGAGACAGACACACACACAGACAGACAGACATAGACACACACACACACGGAGACATTTTTAAAGAAGAAAAACATTAACTAATTTAAAGAGAATCCGTTGACATGTCGTCTTTTTTTCTTATAAGCCTCCTCCCCCCGCCGCACATAAAGACCGTTTCTAATTGTCCCTCTTGCTCAAACATTTCCTCCCATGCGTGGGGTGGCTTTTATTGTGAAGGAGCATGAAGTAATAACACTTCAGAGTACTTGTGTGTGTTTTATGTTGGTAATATTTAGTGCAGTAACATTATAATGTAAACACAAACTTCCTGCTGAACTAATTGTTTTGTGAGCAGCAGCATCATTTCCTCTGTTATCGCAGAAAACTTCCTTTAGAGCTGCAGAACAAACACAGATCCTGACGATGGTTTCCACCCAGTCACTGCTCCAGAGCCGCTTTAATCGCTCCGACAATCAGGAACAGATCAGGAAATAGTTCAAAGAAAGGAGTAGTTTGGTTATTTAAAGACACGATGTCAGGTTTTAAACGTTAACGTTTGTGCTTTATTCTGACAGAACTTCAAAAGGAAGAAGAAGAGATGGTGACAGACGGTCCGACGGTTTCTCCCGGCAGAACCGTTAGTGCCGATGTCTCCCACCCGTACTACGACGTGGCCCGACACGGAATCATCCAGGTCTCAGGTCTGTTCAGCCAAGTGTGGTGTAAACATCAACGCTGAGCCGTAGTAGTAGTAGTAGTAGTAGTAGTAGTAGTAGTAGTAGTAGCTGCAGCAGTAGTAGCTGCAGCAGTAGTAGTAGTAGCTGCAGCAGTAGTAGCTGCAGCAGTAGTAGTAGTATCTGCAGCAGTAGTAGTAGTAGCTGCATTAGTAGTAGTAGCAGCGGTAGTAGTAGCGGTAATAGTAGTAGCGGTAGTAGTAGCGGTAATAGTAGTAGTAATAGAAGTAGCGGCAGTAGTAGTGGTAATAGTAGTAGCGGTAATAGTAGTAGCGGTAGTAGTAGCGGTAATAGTAGTGGTAATAGTAGTAGCAGCAGTAGTAGTGGTAATAGTAGTAGTAATAGTAGTAGTGGTAATAGTAGTAGCGGCAGTAGTAGTAGTTGTAGTAGTAGTAGTAGCAGCAGCAGTAGCGGTAGTAGTAGTAGTACCTGTTCTCGTAGTACCCATGATCCAGGTGATGATGTAGCTTCTGAGTTCGCGCGCCTCATGTTTATAAACAGCAGCTAATGACATGTTGATTGAGATTCAGCTGTTTGTCGTCCAGGCGACGACAACTACGGCAGGAAGCTGATCATCTTCAGCAGCTGCTGTTTGCCTCCATCGCACCAGCTGAACCACAGACGCCTGCTCGAGTACGTTCCAGTAAAACAGTTCTCACTGGTTCTCATCGGTTCCTCTGCTTACTCGTGTGTTTTCCTCCCGCAGGTACCTGAAGTTCACGTTGGACCAGTACGTGGAGATGGACTACATCCTGGTCTACTTCCATTACGGTCTGAGGAGCAGCAACAAGCCGTCTCTGAAGTGGTTACGAGAAGCGTACCATGAGTTTGACAGGAAGTAGGTCCACACGTCACTGACATCTGGTTTAGAGACGGGAACGTCTTTACAGAGTTTACTGAGAGAAACTGGATCAGAATCACTCACTGTTCAGTTTCTTAACCATCGCGGTAACGGGTCTGGGTCTGGAGGATTCTGAACCAGGTTTCTGAACATGCAAACAAGTCAGACTAAAACTAACCTGAAGAGACTGGGTTAGTCTGGTTTGGTCCTCTTATCAGTCCAAATGTGAGCCATGCTTCCTGAACCGAGTCCAGACGAAGAACCTGAAACTGAAAGTGAATGAGATCATTAGTCCGTGTGATGTTTGCGTGTCCCACAGATACAAGAAGAACCTGAAGACTCTGTACGTTGTTCATCCTACAAACTTCATCAGAATCGTCTGGAACATTTTCAAACCTCTGATCAGGTAAAAACCCAGATCCCAGTCTACAGGCACAAACTCAGCGTTCCCTCAGTGTCGACTCACAGGAGTCGTGTTGGTTTGTTTCCTTCAGTCACAAGTTTGGGCAGAAGCTGACGTATGTGAACTACCTGGCTGAGCTCAGAGATCACCTGAACTACGAGCAGCTCATCATCCCGCCTGACGTGATCAGGTAGGTGTGACACCTGTCGCCTGTGACATCATCCATTCAAACACCCAGAAATATTAATTCAATTCAACTCAATTCAGCTTCATCTCTGGATCCAGACCCTCACTCGTCATCTCAAGGCACTTTACAGTGTGAGGTTTAAGAGCTCACACATTATATCAATATATACCAAAATATTTAGAAAACCCAACGGTCCCACTCGAGCAGCACCAGGCAGCAGTGGAGAGGAAAAACTCCAGAGAGAGAGAGAACGAAGCACAACTAGGGGAGAGAGGAGACGCAATGTTAACATGTAATGATGTCATGATGAGAGAGAGAGAGAAGGAGGAGAGGAGCTCAGTGTGATATAGAGTCCCCCAGCAGACTAAACCTATAGCAGCTTAACTAAGAGATGGTTCAGTTACCTGATCCACCTCTAACTATAAGCTTTTTTCTAAGTCTTAAAGGTAGCGAGGGCGTCTGCCTCCAGAACTTTAACTGGGAGCTGGTTCCACATCCTCTAAACAATCAGAGCAGAGTTCACATCCTCGTCGGCCTCGCTCCCCACTACAACTGTCTTGCTGTGTTTCCTCTCAGACACGATGAAAAGTTACGGGCGGCCCAGAAGGGCGGGCCCCCGTCCTCGGTGAAGACTCCTCCACCGCGGCCCCCCCTGCCCACCCAGCAGTTTGGCGTCAGTCTGCAGTAGTGAGTCTGTTTGTGAAAAGTCTTCAGGAATTCACGTCGTTTACACCGTTGACTGGTCAAAATCCTGAACCGGCATGTGTTCCACAGCATCAGAGAGAAGAACCGGGAGGCGACGATCCCACCTGTGATCCAGCAGACTGTGTCTTACCTGAAGCACAAAGGTGAGGCTCCGCCCACCCATGAAGCCAGAGGAGTAAAAAGCTGTCGAGTCTTAAGCTTGTTTGTCCGTCAGGTCTGAGGACGGAGGGGATCTTCAGGCGCTCGCCTCGAGTTCAGCTCATCAAGGACGTTCAGAAACTCTATAACCAGGGTGAGCAGGTGTTCCTGTGATGGAGGCGCTCCGGTGGTCTGTCCCCCTGTGACGTCCTGTGTCCCGTCCTTTTTCAGGGAAGCCTGTGAACTTTGAGCAGTACGGCGACGTTCATGTTCCTGCTGTGATCCTGAAGACGTTTCTCAGAGAGCTACCAGAGCCCCTGCTCACCTTCAGAGTCTACAGCCAGGTCCAGGAACTGCTCGGTGAGTGTGCCGAGGATTTAATCTGCAGCCAAAAAGCTTTCAGACCAAATAAAAACACGTTTCTCGCCTGTGTGCAGACGTGGAGAGCAGCCTCCGCGCGACCAGGTGCAAACACATCGTCCAAAGTCTTCCTGAGCATAACTTCATCGTGGCCAAGTACCTGCTGTGTTTCCTGCACATGGTGGGTAGTATGTGGCGTCTCCATGGAAACCAGATGTTTACTGTACACAGTAGCTCAGAAAGTTGGCGAAATGACCAGTCTGTGGATTAAATGATGTCGACCGCTCCTAGGGAGCCGATAGGCTGGGGGGAGGCCCCATGAGTCTGGGTCACGGTGGGAGTCACGGTCTGAGTCTAGAGTCTAGTCTGGCCGCAGTAAAGTTTGTCTCCGTTTGTGAATTGTTGTAACATTAGAACAGAGGATGACTCACTGTGCTGAAGACGACGTTAGAAAAACTATTTCATTTCAGTCTGAATCAGAAACTGTGAGAAAAGTGTCGCTCCACCTTTGCTGTGGTACTTTTACACCACCTCCAAGTTCCCAGGGTATCGTGTGTAATAATAAAGATCAGTTTGGCGACTGTGTGCACAGGTGTCTCAGGAGAGCATCGTCAACAAGATGAGTCCGTCCAACCTGGCCTGTGTGTTCGGGGTGAACCTGGTTTGGCCTCGTCACGGCTCCATCTCTCTCAGCGCTCTGACTCCCATCAACATCTTCACAGAGATCCTCATCGAGCACTTTGACACCGTGTTCGGCTCCCGCTGCCCACCTGGACAGGTGACGCCCTGAATGCATGGACCAGCGCCAGGTCTGGATCCAGACCCTCGCTCGTCCTCTGGGATGCTGCTGGTTGTAGTGACTCTGCCTAGTCGCCTAGTCCTGAAACAGACTCATTAAGTTCATCATCGTTAGTAGACGGGTCTGTGCTCTGGGTCAGTACAGACCCGTAAACCCGGGTCACACAGGATGAAGGATGCACATTCAACAATCACCTGTAAAGTTTTAACTGCTTTTTATAAACAATTAAAATGTGCACGAACCTGAGAAAAATGTGTTCGTTTCTGCCTCGGTATAAACCAGACGCCGAGTCGCAGCTTTTCTTGTATTTTGTTTATTAATGACTCCATTTTTGTAAGAACTTGGTACAAAAAAGTGAGACTACTCTTCAACCATTTCCCACTTTCATCAGTCAATCAGCTTTTAATGCATCGTAAAGAAGAAAAAACTACATTGGCATATTTAAGACAAACACTTTCCTATACACACTATCCACTGGACAGTCCCCTTATTAATGACAAAGGAAAACTTCTACTTCAACAGCCAACAGACATTTCATTTCCATCTAAACGCCCTCGAGTCGCCGTCGCCTCCTTATGGCAAAAGAACACGAGCTAATAGTCAGAATGCAGAACTGGAAACAATAGAAAAGCCCAATGTTCTGTCCTCTTTTTGCTCCTTGGTAAAAGAATATAAAAATGTTCTAACTTCTTTCTCATTTGTTCAAATGTCGTGTTGTGTATTAAAATAGATCTGTTTGAGCACTGCACAGTTTCTCCCGGAGAAGAGTTCTACAAATGGATGACGGGTGGAGGGTTTCGTCTCGTTTTCAGGGGCGGGCGGGGTTTGGGGGGTGGAGTGCCGACCGTTTTCCCTCCACCTGGAGCCTCGTGGTGGTGGTGGGGGGGTGGGGGGCTTTAAAGCGATCTCTAAGCTGTGACGTGTTCATACGTTACAACACCTTTCTCCTCAGATCAGTAGGTTTCACTGATTCACCTGCAGGTGGAGGCAGCTTCATATTTATTTCAATGTAAATGAAACGTGATCTTTAAATTATGAGGGAATTAAATCAACTCTGTTCCGTGTTTGGAGAAACAGAAGCTGGATTTATTTTCTTTGTTCTTTGGACAGAAAGGTGAGACGGTCCGGCTCAGGACTCGCCTGGTCTCACGCCGTCTGACCCCGTTTGTTCTGTTTGATCCGTGTGCAGATGATGAACACACCTGGATATGATGAAGGCATTTCCCTCTGACGTTTCTCGTGCATTAACAGGTGGAAGAGAGCGGGAACAGTATGATCACCACAAGGAAAAAGATGTTCCTAACACTTAGAACCTCTCTGGACCAGCAGGAAGACTAGTGAGACGAGCGAGCCGAGCAGGAGGCGGCAGCGGCTTCCCGGCTCCACCTGAAGGCGCAGGACCGGGAAGCCGGCTTCATCCTGCAGGTTCACTGACAGAAAGTGTTGTTGCAGTTCGACAGAGTTGTCCCATTTCTGAGCGACGCAGATGAAAACCCTGGATCTGAGAGGATTCGTAGCTGAGGCAGTGTTCATCTGTCTAGTAACAGGCAAAACACACGTTTAAAAAAATAGAAAACAAGCTGCAGATGATCCCAGTACAAAAACAAAGAAGAGTTTTTGGCATATTTTCTATACTGGTTAAAGGAAAGAGACTGAATGGACTGAACCGAGCCTCCTTCAACGGTTTGTTTCCTCCAGCAGAAGTTTCTCATGTTTTAGTTTGTTCATCAGGACTCGAGCAGCTGGTGTGTGTGTGTGTGTGTGTGTGTGTGTGTGAGAAACAGCTGCAATTCACAGGTTCCTATTATTTGTTTGCCTCCTTTTCTCTTTCCCTGTTTGTGCTGCTGGAAACAAACGGACTCGCCTCAGATTCAGATTCAGACGTGACTCCAGTAAAAAAACATCAAACCTGCGATGATGATGATGATGATGATGATAGTATAATACAACATATGTACAATGATCCCCTTGAATTCTCCAAACTTACATTTTCAACAGGCATCAGCATGAAAATACTAAACTCTCCACTAGAAATGCTAATTTCTGTACTTCATCTTAAATACTTTTTTCTTTGACTTTAACTCTATTAATACTGAAAAAAGTTATTCTCTGCTTCTGTTTGAAGGCTCGTTAACATACACGATGAAAACATTTTCCTGAATTATTATGGCAAAAACATTGTTCGTAGGAGAATGAGAATGTCTCGCTGTACAATCCTCTGGCCTCCGTCGCTCCTGGAGCTACGACTAACTACCGTCTCTCCAACAATAATTAGACCTGTGTTTAAAAAAGGGAAACGTGTTTCAGGCCCCGCGGGAAACCTCCGGCGTTCCCGCAGCAGCTCTGTGATCCAACTTTTTGTAATAAATACATTAAGGCCAAGAACGTTAATAAATAGAAAATAAAAAAAAAAAGAAATCTCGTAAGCACTGTAGGTGTCGGGTTTAAAAAATACTGGGCTCGAGCGGAGGAAGAGTTTCTGTCGCTTCAGAGAAGAGATGGTTGATATTACAGAGACAAAACAAATCGCTGCCCTCGATGCTGTGTAAAAAAGCACCGCGGGGGGTGGGGGCTTAGTTGTTGTTGGCGTCGCCCTGGCCGTTGGCGCGGTTCATCTGCGGCGGCGCTGCCGAGGGGCCCGGGCCCGCGGTGCTGGTGGGTTTGCTCCATGACTGGGAGAGCAGGGAGGCGGCAATGGTGGCGGTGGTCGTCATGGTGACCTGGATGAGTTGGTCGCGTTGGATCAACCTGATGAGAGTTTTGAGGCGGTCGAGCGTCGCCTGCGTGTCCCTCTGCTGACCCAGGAGTCTCTCTCTCAGGTCCACACATTGCTGCAGACACAGGAAACAAAGGTTTAGCTCAGATGTCCGTACTGTCCCTGAACGCACCTGCTAACCAACCAACAATCAGACTCTCTGCTGCCTCGTCTGCGTGTGGTTTCGCTGTGAGCTACACTTTGTGCTGCACCTGAATGCCTCGTGTGTGTGACTGTTGTGTTTTTACCTTGAGCGTCTTGTTGAGCTTCTTGTCTTGTTCCTCCAGATGAGCGAACTCTTTCTTCAGCTCGTTGTTTCTCCTCAGCAGCCGCCGCTTTTCCTCCTGCCGCACTGCGCGCGCGCGCACACACACACACACACACACACACACACACACAGCAGTGTAAACACGCGGTCACATGGTGCTCGGGGCTCGTTCTTCTTAAAACTTCTTCTTACCCGTCTTGTGAGTAACGTAGGACTGAACGAAGTTCTGTGGCCACGACATGTTCTCCTTGTTCAGAACCTGGGACCAGAACAACAGAATTACACCCAGAGCCAACGACCAGCTGCAGCCTCTAATCTGACACTTAAACTGCTCCTGTGCTGATGTTCTTACCTTCTTCTGACACTTGGGGCAGTACCAGGGGCCTCTCGGCGGGGTTTTGAGCGGCGGATGGAGGCAGTCTGGGTGGAAGGCTCGGGGACAGTTGTGACAGGGCTGCAGCTCGCCGTCCTCCTTACAGACGGCACAGTGGTCGTCGTGGTCCAGGTCGTCCTGAGGGAACAGAGCAGCAGCGGTGAGATTACGTCTCATTTTCTAACACTAGTCGGTGTTTGGGCCTAAAAACTGGAACTAATGAGTCTTTGTAACGTTAAGAACACGGTGAGCAGCTGCTCCTGAGTCTGTAACAGGTGAAGTCATGTGACCTACCTTCCAGCAGAGATCCTCAGTGTCTGGCATGGAAATGGAAGCAGAGCAGAGGTTAGTTGCAGCGCACACACACACACACAGTGACGGGTTAGAGCTGAAGCAGTGTGGAGGACACACATTCAGTTACTGTAGAGAGCAACTTAATCTTTGTAACAGTCTAAGACAAAAAATAAAAGTGCCGTTTGTACCTCGTGCCGTCAGGAAGAGCGAGCTGTTGAGATAATGTGACAGACGCTTACGCTGCAAAGAAACGGGAGAAAACAAGTTGAAACCTGAGACAGAGGGAAAATGTGCGACTGTGACGTGGTTCTGACCTCTGGCTCAAACAAGCCGCTGTAGGCCGGGTTGGCTGTGCTACGTCTCTTCCTCTCCTGTCGCTTGGTCTGGATTTCTGTTCACAACAGACAAACTCTGAAACTCTCTGAACACTCTCACACACACTCGTGTCTTTACCATCACTGGAAATTACTGCTGTAATCCAACGAGCCCGAGAATAATCCCAGAGAAACTAAAAGACTTTTAACAGTCTTTGATTTTCTAATGTAATCATCTGATTCACATTAAAATACAGAAAGCATGTCTTTCTTCTACATTTTTATTTCTCTTCCTGAAGTCAAGGATCAGCTGTTCTCTCAGCTCAGCGAGAGTGAACTCACCTTCCAGCTGTTCTGTGGTGACGAGGCCGAGGGCGACCATGAAGGCGATTTTCTGAGAGAGAGAGAGAGAGAGAGAGGTTAACGGTGCAGCGTTCACAGTGACGCTGTGAAACACCTGAACAACATGTCGCTGCAGCTTTAATGTCTCTGAATAATAATCGGCTCATTTTTATTTACATGTAGTGAAGTATAAACACGTCTGAGTGAGCAGATCAAAACAAATCTCACCTCCGGGTCTTCATCTTTCTTCTGGGAGGGGGATATGGGGGCGGGTGGGGCCTCCTGTGAGGGGAGGTCAGCCTGGGCCGCCGGGGACCCCTCAGTGCTGCTGGGGGCCTGTGGCTGGATTATTATCACCTAGAAACACAGACATAAAAAGTTTTCCCACTGACGCCTGCAGACAGAACTCAGGGCTAAAATAGGGACTAAGTTACAGTGTCTGCACCTTGACGGCTTCGCTGACGGCGGACACGCCGTTGCTGGTGGCGGGAGAGGCGGCGATGATGGCGTACGCCACACCAGGGCCCGCTGAGGCGTGCTGGGCTGGGGTTCCGGAGTCCGGGCTGTACGACGGGGCCGCAGGCGGCAAGCCGTTGCTTTCGCCATTGGGCTGGTGGTCGGGGCTGAAGGTGCTGTTGGCTGTAGGCAGGGTGGGGCCCTGGCTCCTAGGACTGACCACGGCGGTGGCCCTCTGCAGGCTGAGAGGCTGCAGCTCCTGACAGGGACCGGGAGGAAGGCTGTCGGGGATCTGGGTCTTTGGCCTGACCTGCAGCATAAGAGGAGACGAACAATGGAAACAGTTGATGTTCTCAGTTTAATCAGATTAGTTTCAGGAGGAAGATGACGACATGAACAAACTGATTCAATAATCATCATCAATACTTTTTTGATGAACTTGTTTGTGGACAGGCTGCCCGAGAGGCGCCGAGGGTCAGGGGACACCTCCACACGGGAATCGAACCGCTGACCCAGCTATGATGTCACTGACATTGACACGTGAGCGAGCCAATGAGAGGACAGAGAGTGAGGCTTCATGGAGGGGGGGACGTGTTTTTCATGTTTGTGCTGCCGCCTGGTGGACGCGTGCAGACGCTGCAGGTGAACTGACATGTTAGTACCGTTACCTGAGGTAGCACAGGGGCTGCTTGTCCTGCCAGCCGGTGCAGGGAGCTGACTTGAGGCACCTTGATGGGCACAGCAGTGAGAGTTCCCAGCATCTGAAACACACACAAACAAACGTGTTAACGTGTATTTATACACTGGAGCTTTTAATATGCCAACAAACCATCACGGGACATAAATTCCTTTCTGCAATCATTAAATAAACTGAAAATAAAAACACTGCGTAATTAAAAGCTTTATATACAGATGATGTGACCTAAGGATCTGCTCATGATCCCGTCAGCGTGTTGTTGAGTTTCCTCCAGGTATTTACGACGAGCTGACGTTCAGGCTTCAAGGTCAAAGTTAACGTCTGACCAGCACATAAAAATACCAGGGCTTGTATTGATTAGAAAGTGAAATGTGTTTATTTGGATAATAAATAATTAAGCTGCAGTATTAATATCATTGTTATGATCTACTTTATTTATTTATTCTACCCTGCTAACAGCTGATTTGTCCTCTGATCGCGTCTCAGTGAAGTTTGACTGGTAAAAACTGCGATTTGAGAAAATCATTGGACTTCAAACGGCGGAGGAACGGTTCTCTGCAGAGCGTCCGCTCTCAGCTGTTCGTCTCTGACAGAAAAGGAAAGAGTAAAGTCCCCCCCATCTGGTCCACAGCTCACCCCCTCCCCTCTTTTCTTCTTCTGTGAAAATCCCTTCGCCTCATTGTATTGTGCTGCAGAGCGGCGCGGCGAGGAGGGGGGAGGCGGACAAGGCCTGTTCCCATGGCAACTGCAGAGATGAAAATTCTTGCAGTGCAAGGGCTTTCATTTTCGTAATTGCTGCCTCTTTTCTCCAAACCTAAGCACCTTCTTGTCAGGGGGCCTCCTCCTCCCCTCGCTCTCCGCTGTGAGCACTGAACACAACCTTGGACCAGACATTTCCTGTTTTTCTTTTTTCCCCCAGATACCAAAGTCAAAAGCACAGGTGAGACAGCAAACACGGACAGTCCTCCATCCTCCTCCCCCACGTTTACAGACCCGCTGTGATGAAGCAGGGGGTTTACGAGTGAAAACATATGCAGAGTCTGTGCTGCAAGTTATTTCTCTGTGTCTGACACACTTAGTCCTGAAAATAAATCCGACTGAACAGGTTGAACAGCAGCGTGACGGAGGAGATTTTATGTGAATATGAAGTCATCAGTAGAAGGTGGGCTGAGCCCACGTCCCGTCATCCAGCAGCAGGAGGATGAACGACGACACATTTCATCTGTGTCCAGCTGACATTCAACCAAAAATAGAAATGATTGTGTGGTTATTCAGGTTTTTCTGCTGGTTTACAGAATATGTCGTGTCTCCGTGGGCCCACTGGGCGGCGCTGTTTCGTATATAGTTATAGTTTGGCTTCAAAAACATTTTTCCTGTAGTTAGAAGCAAACGATAAGCAGACATCAGCAGATTACAAAGGACGGTTCGGACTGCTGAAAGACTTATTGGCACTCCCCTACCCACACTCCAAGAACTATACACATCCAGAGTGAAGAAAAGGGCTCGGAATATTACTCTGGACCTCTCACACCCAAGCCACCGACTATTTGAACTTTTGCCGTCGGGCCGACGCTACAGAGCACCGAACACCAGGACGGTCAGGCACAAGAACAGTTTTTTCCCCAGTCAATCTGCCTCCTTAACAGTTAAACATCACTCTAACTGTCGATAAATATATGTGCAATATTGGGTACCACTACCACTGTGCAACATACTGTATAAGATTTACCGCTATGTATTTTTGTGTCGTGCTGTTTTTATCTTGTCATTTGTTTTTTGTTGTTCTGGAAGCTCTGTCACTAAAACAAACTCCTTGTACGTGCAAGCGTACTTGGCAATAAAACTCTTTCTCCTGTTGGTTTATTTCAGCATGAATCCAAACAGAGCTTTAGCCATGAAACATGAAACACCATGTCTTCTACCTTTGAATTAACTCGAGGGACGTTGGAGGTGGAAGAACGGCAGCGTCTGTGTATGTACTGTGAGGGCAGCGTACACACACTCTGCTCACACTGAGGAGGAATTTATAAACCAGGGGTTCCTGCAGCTGCCAGCAGGGGGCGCTGCCCGGGCCCAGTCTGCTCCACATTTCATTCATGCTCTGAGCTGTGGGAGACGGCGAGGCGAGGCGCGGCCGGAGGTTTGTTAATGTTGGAACAAACAACACGTTTTCCTTTCAGTAAAGAACATTTATCTACAAGAATCCTCTTTAGAACCTCCAACTTTACAAGGAACCACTGAAGCATCAGACTTCAGAACCAATGTCTTGAGAAGAGGAACTCTAAATCCTGCTCTGGTCTCTACAATGTTTTCCTGGATTTGTGGTACCACCTCCTGGACCGCTGCATCTTTCTTTAACACCTCTGGAACCACCTCCATCTTTTCCTCCTCCTCAAAGAACGGCAGAACTTTTCTGGTTACCAGTTAAGTTTAGAACCCACTCAGTGACAAAGACTAAAAGCTGATCTGTATTCAACATCTGGATAAGCAGAAACCCTTTAAAATGAGATTCATATATAAACACGTGGCCAAACAGCTGGAACATCATTCCATGATATTTCCTCGCGGCTCTGGTTCTACTGACTGACTGGGTTTACTGCTGTTTGTCTGAAGAGGACATTCTGAGAGGATGTCTATGTTCCTCCCGCTCTGACGAGACTTGGAGGCGGACGGCCGTCACAATCCACGTAGGAGCCTAGATCCAGTTTGTAGAGTGATATGATTAACAGAATTTAAGTTCACGTCATTCGTATGTATGTTATATTGAAATAATCAATAAGAATCATCAATTTCTCGATAACTATATATGCTTTTATTTTGAAAGTCTGGGGGGGGGGGGTAGGCAGAGCAGAATAGAGCCACACGGTTTTTTGACCTCAATTCTTCTGCATCCTTTTGATTTTTGTGGAAACTTTGATCATTTGACCCATTTTTAACCTTCAACAAGTGGTCGTTGGGTTTTTGGAAGAAGAGAAAAGGAGGAGCGTCAATTAAAGGCTTCATCCGCTGGACACCT
The DNA here is from genome assembly GCA_032270685.1 of Microctenopoma stevenorrisi. Classification (NCBI taxonomy): domain Eukaryota; kingdom Metazoa; phylum Chordata; class Actinopteri; order Anabantiformes; family Anabantidae; genus Microctenopoma; species Microctenopoma stevenorrisi. Next base: position 12,845,563 of record JAUMTR010000015.1, read on the forward strand.
ATATTTCTACCAAACGTCTCCCTGATTGTTCAAGTACATAAATCAACAAAGTCTGCAATTCAGAAGTGAAAAAGCAGATCACAGAGTGTGTGTGTGTGTGTGTGTGTGTGTGTGTGTCTCTGTGTGCGTGTGTCTGTGTGTGTGTTTCTGTGTGTGTGTGTCTGTGTGTGTGTCTCTGTGTGTGTGTGTGTCTGTGTGTGTGTCTCTGTGTGTGTGTCTCTGTGTGTGTCTCTGTGTGTGTCTCTGTGTGTGTGTTTCTGTGTGTGTGTGTCTGTGTGTGTGTCTCTGTGTGTGTGTGTGTCTGTGTCTCAGAGTTCAGCGAGCTGCTGAAACAATGCAGCTCTAATGTGTGATCTCATGCAGAGCAACAATCTCATTACACCTCATTATTGATTGACCAAGTTAGTGGCTTGGTGGTCTGAGGGTCCTGCGCCCCCACCTCTCTCTCTTGTACGTCCCGTGCACAGTGCACACAGCAGAGGCGGCCTCTGATTGGCTGAGCTTTTACGACTCTCCATTGAAGGAGGTAAGAAAAGCTGGGAGGCCTGTGAGGGTTTCTCTTTTATTGCTTCACAGGAAGGCAGCTGGGTGAAGAGCCCGCTCTCCCTGAACAATGCAGCCATAAAGAGCTGCAGGACAATCATGCTGCATGACCTGTTCACCTCCTCCACCCGGGGAAGGAGGAGGAGGAGGAAGGTGGAGTCTGGGCTTCTCTAGAGTGACACTTTGATGAAATGCAGCGGTTTTATCGCAGTGAGCGTCTGTGTTTGTGTCTGAGCCTCAGAGCTGTTCTGCATCGTAACCACAGTTACATCACCAGGAATCAGCCAATTACAGACCTCAGGAGTTTTAGGTCACGACGCGACCCTCCCCTAGACTCCCGAACCCCTCCTTCATTCAAACAGACTGCATTGACTGTCCTAGAGAAGCTACAAAAGACCAAAAAAATTCCTTGTATGTGCAACATACTTGGAGAATAAAGCTGATTCTGATTCAGATATGTATCAACATTAAACTCCAGCATCAGTGGTTCGATTCCCAGTCCCTCCAGGCTACGCGTCAAGGTGCCTTCTTACCCACAGGCTCGGCTCGGCTCGGCTCGGTTCAGCCCGGCCCGGGGTTAAGACTCGTCGTTTCTCAGAGAGGACAGCAGAGATGAACTGAAGGACTGAAAGTGATAAGTGTGTAGTGTTCAGTGAGTGGCTGCAGCCTCACACTGACCGAGCCTCGTGAACCAGACGCCGCTCCTGCTGATGGTTAAACCTACTCATGTAAAGGACTATTCCGCTGATTCTCACCTTTGACTTTAGACTAACTAGACTTAAAGCTCCAGTTCCCCTGAATCTCTTCAGCACAGACACCAACTAACACCTTTGGGTTTGTAGTTAACGTGATGAAATCTGACACCAACGCGTGTTTTTACTGGAAGCTTTAAATGAAACCAGGAAATAAAAACGCCTGTATGCGTCATCATTGCTTTGGGGTGTCATGAAAACAGACAAAGACTCTGATCTGTTGGACGGACAGAGCAATCATAAAGCAGGAGCCTGAGGGCCCCACGCTCGGCCCTCCTCTCTCTATGGGGCCGGGCAATTACAGAAATAGTGTGGATGCTGGCAGTGTGGAGCGTGAAGCTGTGATCCTGGCTGTGTGCTGATGGAGGTGATGGTGCTGAATACTGAGTGTGGAGGAGACGAGCCGCTGTGGCCTGAATCCTGACAGACACTCAGGAGGAAAACGCAGCATCACTGACTCAAAAAGCTTTTTCTCACAACAGTTTATGAACAGAACTGCTGCAGAACCACACGCGGGGCAGCTACAGTACCAGAACCAGAAACCCAGCAGTCCGTGGAGTAAAGGGGTGGGACAGCTGATCCAGGTGTGTGTTACCTGAGAGGGAGGCAGCTCTCCAGCTCTCCTGCTGCTGAACGCGTGGACTCCGGCAGACGCCACCCTTCCGCCCGTCTGGAGGTTAATGGGGGACGTCTGCAGTGGCTCCGAACTCGCCACCTTCTGTCCGTTAATGTGTGCGGTCACCATGGAAACCGGAGCCTTGGCTGGCACCACGGAGATGGCGATGCCCTGGGTGGGGGGCTTGATGAGAGACAGAGGCTTTGTCCCTACAGGACAACTCCTGACTGCCAGCTTCTGCAGGGAGACAGAGAGACAGACAGGTTAGAGAGAGACAGACAGAGACAGACAGGTTAGAGAGAGACAGAGAGACAGACAGGTTAGAGAGAGACAGACAGAGACAGACAGGTTAGAGAGAGCCAGAGAGACAGACAGGTTAGAGAGAGACAGACAGAGACAGACAGGTTAGAGAGAGACAGAGAGACAGACAGGTTAGA
>JAUMTR010000015.1:12849715-12869657 GCA_032270685.1 Microctenopoma stevenorrisi
GTGTGTGTGTGTGTGTGTGTGTGTGTGTGTGTGTGTGTGTGTGTGTGTGTGTGTGTGTGTGTGTGTGTGTGCAGTTTCAGTTTCAGTTTCAGTTCTACTGCGTCTTCATTTCTAATGTGACTCTGGCAGCAGCTCAGTCGTCGTCCACTCTCTGCCAGACCCACTGCTGTGGTCCCCTCACCAGACTGGCTTCATCACACACACACACACACACACACTAACCCCTCCCCCACTCGTGCACCTCCTCCTCTTCAGCCAGGAAAAGAAAATCTTCCAAAGCAGAGATAAGTACATCTCGCTTTCCCCTCCGCTTCACCCTCGCACTACTGAAAAGAAGAGGCTCTGTAAATATTTCATATTCCATCCCACTGCCCCTTCTCATCCTGCCTGTCTGAACTACAGCGGGCCCGTGGGTGAGGGGAGGGGTCCTCTCACAGAAGCAGACAGGAAAAAGAAAAACATCCCAGCTCACAGTTTGAAAGAGTTTTCAGTGTCCGTGCTCGCTGCAGTACTTCCTGATTGTATGTTGGAGGACGATGTGCTGAAGAAGCTCTGAATGAGCTGCGTGTACTAAAACTACAACACAGTACCAAAGCGAATTACAAGGAGCTAGCGCTGGGTGTCTGGTTCAGGGACACGGGATAGATTAGGAGTCCATCCCAGTCTGACGCCTAAACCATTGAGCTACCAGGCCGCAAGTAAGATACGAAGCCATAAAGTCCTCTTTGAAACACAAGGTGGAGCCTGAAGGGGGAGCCTGAAGGGGGACCAGCAGGGCTGTGATAGGTGGAGGTCGTAGATGGTGTCTGAGTAATTTTTCCACACACTCTTAACTCAGTGGACTGACGTCTAACAGGAAGTGGGCAGTGACATCACTGCTCACCATCTGTGCAGTACTGTGACGTAGAGGAGGACCAATGTCACTGTAACTACTACCTGTACTACTGGTACTGCAGTAATGTAGTACTGTTAAGGTTTTCTGATCAGCTACAAGCAGACATTACTCCTCCACTCCCTTCACCTACACCAAGTCTGAGGTGTGTGAACACAGCAAGTGACTGTCTGGAGAATTCACATTAAAGGAGTGTGTGTGTGTGTGTGTGTGTGTGAGCGCATGTCAGGCGAACTGCTCAGCACGACGGCACAACGTTTAGGAAATATTTCCTGTATGTTTGGAGCCGTCTCCTTGAGGAAACTGAATTCATGACGCTGCACAGTCGACCCAGGAACCGGTGCTGTCCGTACACAGGACGGCGTGTATCTCTGTAAACAGTACAATGAGCCTTCACCCAGTCCTTTCAGTAATTTAATTCAAACCTCTGGAGCGGATTCTTTGCAGACACCTTGTTTTTACCTGGTGTTTTACTGTGACTGTGTGAGAGTAAATTAGGTGTAACGACTTCCACAGTATTAAATCCTGACTCTGTGCATTTATTCACATGTTTTTATTTATTAATTCCCCCTCACAACGAGCGTAGTGGGTCCTCATTGTTTCAGGGGATCAATGTAATCCACAGGCAGCCGCCTGCATCGGGAGCCATGGGCCGCCGCTCACCATTCAGCATTTGTTCGAGCCGGGGCATCTGTGATTGTCTCAAAGGTCACTCATTTAAAGCCTCTCCAGGCTGGAGAGAAGAGACTCGTCCCTCCCGGAGAGAGCCGGCAGAAAGTGAATGAAGGGGAGAATACAGACAGTGATATCAGACGGCATCACAGCGACACATTTCAGATACTCTAAGACCTTTGTAAAGCTGCCGGGAATGAGATTAAAGGTGGATTTACTAGGAGTTAAACTGCAGCAGCTGATGTGAAGCAGAAATGACCACGAGCAGCAGTAACTCTACTGCAGGTCCAACACAAAGAAGGTCACATACCTACAGGAGGAAGAGAAGGAGAGCAGGTCATGCCTGTGCTGGAACACGCTTCTGTGTGTGCGTGCGTGTCTGTGTGTGCGTGTGTCTGTCTGTCTGTGTGCGTGTTTGTGCGTGAGTCTCTGCGTGTGTGTGCGTCTTTGTGTGTGCGTGTTTGTGTCTTTGTGTGTGTGCGTGTCTGTGCGTGTGTGTGTCTGTCTGTCTGTGTGCGTGTTTGTGCGTGTGCGTGCGACAGGCAGCACTTTCTTCTCCTCTAAAGGTAAATGTAAACATGTCTGCATCAACCCAAAGCTTTCCACCTTACATCTGCGTGGCACCAAACTGAACTGACAAAATATTGGATTTGAGCCTGTACACTGTTCTTCAGTGCGGTTTTTCTGACGTCTGGGTAAGTTGAAAGCTCATTACAGGTTCTCACACATGGACTTGTTAGGATCCGCCTGGCAGCCTTCAGAGCTGCATTAGCCGGTTCAGCAGAGTTTGGTGCGATGATATCGGGCAGTCACTGTGGCATTCACTGATGTTACCAGGCTCGGTTCTGGAGGCTCCGCCCTCAGTAGTTTTGTCCTTAAACAGCTTGGTGCTGCTGTGATGGAGTCTGTCACCTCGGCCGTTTGTGGCTGAGAGAGAGAGTCGGCGATAGACGAGTCAACTGGAACCAGCGTTCTGGTCGGAGCTCAGTTACAGCTGCATCCAGAAGAACTGTAACGTACCATGTGACTGAAGTTAATCCAGCTTCATACGGTGTTTTATACAGGAACCAGACTGAACCTCCAGGAAACGAGTTCCCTTTGAGGCCTTCCAGCTGTAAAATGGGAAAATTTACTTGTTCAAATTTCACCTCCCTCTTTTTCCATTGTTTGACATCTGAACGCGCCCTCCGTCCCAACTCAACCAGCAGAATCAGACCATCGAGTCCGTCGCCTGACATCCCAGCGGGGGTCACGTGGGCTGTCTACTGACGGGTTTATGCTCACTCATTATGCGCTGTGTTTTGATAGTGCGCCTTTGAGATAACGGAGCTGCTGAAAAACACTTTAGTAGCTGTTCAGATTCCCATCAGTGCAGCTGCCAGACGCGTCTTTGTTTACGCCCCATTTACAGACGAGGCTCTTCAGCCCTGAAAGGTGCTGCAGTTCCTCTGCCAGTGATGGAGGAAGACTTCAAAGGAATTATTAATGTTGTGCATTCACACTTTTACATTAGAGCACAAATAATCAGCTGTGTGATGTGCTGCAGTTTTCCAGGTAAAGTACATTAAAACTCCAGCTGAACCATTGATTCAATTCAGGTTTTTTATAAAGCGCCAAATCACAACAAACGTCATCTCCAGGCTCTTTACACTGTTCAAGGTTTGAGACCCTGCAGAACAAAAAGGAAATGCAGACTATTACAGGAAACAGTGGAGAGAACCAGGCTCAGGGTGGGGGGTCATCTGCCTCCACCGGGCGGGGTGAGAGGACAGAGGAGGGAGAAGGACACGGGAAGCGCTTGAGCGGGTTCACGTGCAAACACGAAGGTTAAAAGAAGCCTTTCTCCGAGTAGTTCAAAGACAATTGGTGAAATGAAATCTGAGCTTATTAAATTCTGCTACAATGGAGCGAACACCATCTACCGATGAAGACCATGTGACAGAGAAGACAGAGACGAGCTGCGGTCGCAATGCTGCATCAGATATGAAGCGTGTTCAAATGGCGAAACATCTATTCAGTAACAAGTATGTGCTGAGATGTGATGAGATTGTTTCTGAACAGAGTCGTGTGAGGAGGGACGGGACGGGACGGGACGAGACGGGACGGGTCATACTGTAAAAACATCAGCACCGTTTCTCCTACTGAGCCTCTACCGTCTAAACATGAGTTAGGAATCTGTTCTATGTCACGATGACCACCTAAAAACAGGACTCCATCAAACTGGCTCATTTATAGGGACTCAAACCCCCACCACCCCCACTCCCCTGGCAGGAGGACAGCTTATCAACAGGGACACAGAACAGATTCTGGCTGCGTGCCCACATGTTGGCAAAGTGTCCAAGGTCTCCGTTGGCCCACACGAGGAGGCTGAGCAGCAAACAGACCTGCTCCACCTCCATCTCCACCCACACAGGACAGGGGACAGTCCCCTAAGCGTGCCTCTGCAGCCGGACTCCCAGGTCTGCTGGGACATAGGTGATGCTTCAGTCCAGCAGCAGGGAGAGATCCCTGGATGAGAGCTGGAACTACTTCATCTTTACTCCAGCAAAAGCTGCAGAGAATCAAATGAGCTTCGATTACAGAAGATCTAGAAAAAGTCAAAGGTAACTCGAACATCTGGAAGTGTCCCTGAGTGTTTACAGCCTCCATTAACCGAAAAGAACAGTAGCTTCATTACACCAGACAAATAGAGAAGCAGAAACAAATTCCGTCTCCATCCAATCGATCACTAGCTCCAACGCTAATCACTTTGTTTTTCTAGCAGCCTGTTGCTTTCAGGCTCTTTGATTTCTTTCTATTCCAGAGGAGAGAATAACACAGGAAACCACAGCAGCAGCTTCAAACTCTGGTTTGTTTATCATCAATTAACTTTTCAGCAAAGTGCCCAGAAGATATTTCCCCGACTGAGCGAAAGCAGAAACAGAACCTGCTGCGAGTCTCCAGCTATCATCATCACTGAGAATTCAATCGCCAATCTATGCTAATTGGGTTTTCAGAAGTGACGGAGCACAGATGAAGGGAAGTTGATAAAAGATCTGGGAGCTTTTTCTCCAGCTTCAACCTTTTTCACTCGTGGCTGCGGAGCCGTGTTGGTTTGTTGAAACACTGACACGCTGAAGCCGCCTGCTGTTCTCATCGCAGCCCCTCTCAACAATAAAAGAAATGATCAAATCTCACTCTCTCTGCTGGCGGGGCGACCCCCCCCCCATTTTATGACACGTTTAATAGCACGTCAGCTCAGCTTGTGTCTGTCTGTGTGATTTGAGCCTGAACGATGTTTGTTCACAGACTACAAGCACCGAGCAGGGAGGGATTTCTGCCTTTATTTCACTTCTGCAGCATCACAAGCTCACAGAGAAGTGTTGCTATAGAGACTTGTCACTCGATCACAGTTGCAGCTCACAGCCCACACAGCAGGAGAGCCGCTATGTAAATGACAACAACAACGAGAGGAAAATAAAGCGAGTGAAGAAGAAGCTGCTTCGAAACCTCTTAGTCACACGCGTTAATAAAAGCTCTCGTTTCCACGTTACGGAGGCTTCCTGTCACGTCCCATCAGCCTCGGGGACACGTGGAGCTTCACCTCTCCGCCGACAGAGAGGACGAGGCCCGGCAGGCGAGGAGACACTGCTAAGGCTTTTATACTGAAGGGGAATTTGGTCTTCCTGTGAGACAGACGTGTGTCACTCATGTTCCTGTAAACCTGTGAGTCTGTGAATTAATGATGATATGAAATCAGCTTCTATCTGTCAGAGGAAACAAGAACCATCATAAAAGCTTTGGACCAAGCACCGAGTAAATCTGGAACTACTGCAGGAAACGTAGGAACAAGTAGGCAAAGTCGTTTTACAACCTGTGCCGCTTCTCTCTCTGCACTTCAGTGGTTCTGGTTTGAGGCTGACCTGTGAAATCTGAGCGGCTCTCCTCTTTGCTCCGTTGAGAAACATGGCCACTCTCCCTCAGCGTTTATCCGAGGCCGAACCAAATCACCGGCTAAAGTACAAATGATGTTAACATCACGGAGATGTATATAAAGACATTTATTTGCAGAGCGAACGGACGCACACCTTCAGCGAGAGCAGAGAATATTGACCAGCGGCGGCGACAATCACAAACCGCTCAAAGGTCAAACGCTATATTAGGTGCTGCACTGATCATCTCAAGTCTTTTCTCCTAATGGCACAAAACAGAAGAATGAAAAGTGGCAGAAAGAGCAGCAGTAGATTTGATTGGTGTTGGATAAATGTCCAGTTAGTGTCTGCATGAGCAGGCAGGGGTGAAGCTGCACCGTCCGTGTTCACAATGCAAACAACAGCAGAACAGGAGCAGGACACGTGTTGGCGCTGCAGGTCCACATGGAAAGAACTAACTGTGAGGCAAACACATCCACCTGAAGGTAACTTCATGAATTCACATCTCCATCCTCGATCCAAACCCACGCGGCCACCTCGTCCCATCAGTCACTACCGAAACACCACCAGTCCAGAAAAACATTGGTTTTATTTGACGTGTTCAAGAAATAACTCACGACACTGAAGCTGTGATCAGTGAAATCAGACTACCGACTTTAAACGTGAGGAGACAAACAGCCCGTTTGAAGCAGAGACGCTGTCCTCCAAACTGCCCCCCTTGTCTCTCCTGTGGGTCACAGGATGAAGTCAGGTCACAAACTATTCTTCTCTGTGGCTTCAGCAATGCGCTCACATAAATAACCCCACACACGGCAAACAAACACTTTATTAATTTAGCTTCACGCTGGCAGCGCGGCAGAGCTCACTAAGCTCAGAGCACTGGACCCGGACCTGAGGGGGTCTGAGAGAATCCAACTGGCCTGTGGGAAGCTTCAGAGCCAGCGATGACGCCCTGCACTCACTTCTGAGACAACAACCGTTTAACATGTTGGATTAGCCAGGATTAAGGACATCTGTTGAGCAAAATGAGACGCTGACTTCTCTGCTGTGACAGAGGAGGACAAACCAGGAAGAGTCAAACTCACTGCAGCAGAAAGACGTGCTCAGCAATAAACTCCTGCTGATACCCGAGCTAAACACATCATTTAAATCAGAACAACAAATGATTACATCATCTGATAATCCATCAGTTTATCACTTTAATCAGCCATAATAATAGTGAATCACGATTTCATACCTGATATGACGACATGTGCCGATGATTAACGATTATTTTCATGTGTTCTGTTCATGTAGTATTTAAATGACCCTAAAAACCACAACAAACAAAGACGCGTGTTCATTTTAAGTTTTGACGCTTTGCATATTACCTCAGGATGTGATTTCTTTCCGTCACTGATCAATACTCACTGTTGTCATTTTGAACTATTGGTCAGAAAAACAGTCGATACCTTTCACGTGACATTTATAGCTCCGTATTCGTTGCATATATTACAACCTTCCTCAAATGTCACGATGTGTGTGAACGTCACACACACACACTGGACTGAAGACAATACTTGATCTGTTCATTAAATGTTGGAGAAACATTTACTCAGGTAGAAGATGTGAGTACAAAAACTACCACTGTGTATTTCTACACACATTAAAAAGGTGAAACTATTAGTCAAACAACACAAACAAATTCAACTTACGTCTCAGCAGCTACAAGATGTGATGTCAGCAGTTTGTTAAAGTCAGTGATGAAGGGACGGGGGAAAGGAAAAGGGGGACAGCTGGCTTTCCTGGAGAGGCAGGGAGAGAGTGGGTGGGAGGAGGGGTGAGTGTGGAGCCTGTTTGATGCCTGAGCAGACTGGGGGAGAGTCGGAGGTGGGAGGAGGGGCTGAGTCGGAGGCCAGCAGATGGACCTCTGCAAACAATAGAGACAGATGCAGCCACAAAGGACACACACACACACACACACACACACACACACACACACACACTGCAGTTATTCAGAAAACCCCCAAAGTTCCTCTGGAAACACAGAGCCGGGTTTTTTCGTTCTACTAAGACGTCCCTCCTGTCACCAGGGTCTGATTAGTTCTTTGGAACCAGGGCCAGAGTCCTGTTCACGGTACCTGCACAGGTTTCTAGAGGCAGCTGATAAATATATTTACTGTCCAAAGGCGATCATTAAGTTGCTCACACAGCAGGGGTTCCACCTGTTTGTCCAAACAACAATTTCCCCAAGGGGCTCAATAAAGTATTTATTATTATTATTTGATTAAATATCTGGATTTTCTCTTTTCCTTTCTTTTCTCTGCATGTTGTTGTGTTAATGATCTTTAGTTATCGTTCCTGTTTCCTGCTCAAATGAAGACTTAAACTTCACCAACTCACCAAAGTAGTGAGGATGTTCCAGAACAAGGTTTGTCGACTGCAGCGTCGTAAAACAGGAGAAAGAGCTAATCTATTAGAAGTCAATGTAAAGTCAAAAATATGAATCTTTACGTACTAAAAGTACTAAACATCTTTTTTTCTGTGAACCAACTGCAGCTTCTCTTTGCAGAGACATTTGAGAACTTCCTGCAGTCTCCCAAAGGCCTCTGGGGGACAAAGGGAACCTCCCAACCCCCCATCAGACAGAAAGCATCCCAACGCACTCAGCCGAGCAGGGGAGGGGCCTCGCCACTGGGTGCAGGGTGGTTCCTATGATGTCATTGTGGCCGTCACTCATTTCAGACACGTTAACTCTGTGATTACACTTTTCCACGTGGTTTACTGCATCTAATCAAACAGTCCTGTTTTATGGCGTTTAAACGGCAGCAGGTGTTCATGAACAGCACAGTGTGCCTTTCTGTGCGAGTCTCAAAACCACAGGTGGTTTAACTTGTGTTGAAAAGCGTGTTCAGCGCCACCTGTATGAAGGTGGACGGTGAGGGAAGTGAGGGGCTCTTCCTGCTGCGTTCTGTTACAAAGCAGAAATTTATCTATTTCATCAATCTGAAAGATTTCTCCAGATTCTCCTTCAGTCTTTTTATCATGTTATGAAACATCAATAAAGAAACGACTTTGACACATCAACTGGAGGTTTTTGCTGTGAAAAGTAACAAGTAAACTGAATGTAATTAAAGTTTCAACATTTGACATCCTGTGTTTAACTTACATTTAACCTGCCAGCGTTCTTGTCCGTACATCTGTCTGTGGACCATAGTGTAATTTAAAATAAATTAACAGCACAGTGTAGATCAAAGTGAATCCACGTGATGAAGAAATATTTAATCAGGGTGTCGTGACCTTCGTTTCCTACCTACTCAACCACGTCTTACAAAAACCTCTGCCCAGTGAAGCCTGACTGAACGAGCTGCCTGCCAGCACGTGCTGAGGGCAGATAGTCGAGCTGTGCGAAGGGCGCCGGTGCTCAGAGTTAACGCTAGATGCAAATGAAGCGTTTTGTCCAAACACACGGGATGTGGTTAACCAAATGTCGAAGCCCGGTCTGGCATGTGGTGTGTCATTAGGCTCCGTGTCAGACAGAAGACGAGGCCAGGACACGAGGAGGAAGAGCTCACAGCCCACTGAGCCATGGAGCCACCTTTCTACCTGACAGCCGTTACCCTTGGTTACTGGTTGATAAATATTTTGCCCCATGAAATCGTGTACAGACTGTTCCTTTAAATTCTGACTGAAGCTTCTCTTTACAGTTTATGGAGGAGGTGTGGAGCTCCACCCCACCCTCCGGCTGCTCCTTCTTGCCTCTCCGAGTGTTTCGACTTCTAATATCTGTGTATTTGTTTTGAGGCCAGTGGGCAAATATTAAAAGAGTCGATGTGAATGAAAGACGTTCCCATTTCTGCTGCCGATGACTCTTCTCACCAGAGGTTGTGCATGGCGGCAGGGCTTGTTGGAGGCAGATGGAGAATATTCGGACCTCCCGTCTCTCATTTATTTCCCCCTCTACACTCGGCCCACTGGCTGCTGCCACCGTTAACCCCGCTGGTTCTGAACCATCAGTCCCTGCGCTGCACCCACTCCTCCTGAGTGCTGAGAACAGGTTCCTGACTTCTGCCTGAACTAGTCCACTCCGTAACAATGATTCACTCCGTCCTGACAATTATCTTAACAAGTGGCAGAGCGCTCACTATTTAGGCCCCCGCACCCACCCAACTCTTTTTCTGCACCATTATTGCTCATCCACAATCACTTCAAATTAGATCTACAAGTCAATACGAGAAGTCAATATTTAATTTGCTCATAGCAGGTGGTGATTCAGTCGGAGAAGTGGTGGATCATCGGCCTCAGAAAGACGACTGTGTCCTTTGTGTGAAGCACCGAGGGAGCTGGAGCTCATCAGGTGGGGGCAATTAACATGGAGGAGAGGCCCAGCTGATCATTAACTAGACAAAAAACGGCTGGCAAAAAGGCTAGGTACATGCTAGCAGGCCAATGTTAGCTAGACCAAGTTTTACACTGAAGGCAGGAGTATTATGCAACACCACCATGGGTGGGGGTCGCTGTTCAACCTCCGTGAAGGTTTGTTGTTACTTTACTTTGCTTGGCAGACGCTTTTATCCAAAGCGACTTACAAGGAGCTAGCGCTGGGTGTCTGGCTCAGGGACACACCTGGTAGGGAATGGATTAGGAGTGAGACAGGGTTCGAACCTGCAACCTTCTACATGCCAGTCTGACGCTTAATCCATTGAGCTACCAGGCCACTGGTAGCTCGTTCCCTCAAAGAGCAGTGGACTGAAGGAATAATGTGACATGTTTAGGTTTCTGACTCATGGTCATGTGTACAGGTGAACAATAAGTGCGACTGGTTGGATCTGGTGCAGTACGAGTAACAGACAACAAAGGAAAGAGTGAAGAGACTTCACCGCACCGCTGTCAGAACCGTAGAGCCAGCTCTGCAGTCCAACATGTGCAGAAGCAGAAAATAAGGAAGAATTGCCACAGAAAACCAGGGAGGACGACGAGGACGGGGCAAGGAGCCGGTTCTGTCTCGGTTTTAGGGAGATGACCCACTGTGGAAAAGCTGGCGTAGCGTCTCCAGAGAAGGATTTAACAGCTTCACTCTGTTTCGTGTTACGATGTTCAGAAGTGATCTTCCTTTTCCGCTGTGTCTAATTATACCTCGGGGAGGAAACAAAGGAAGGTGCTGCACACTGTTCTTCATTACTTGGCTGTAGAGCACCCTGGCACCGTGTCTGAGAGTCTTTAACCACAGAAAAAGAAAAAACTGAGGACGACTTGTGTTTATCTTCTGTTCATCTGAGTGAAGGAAGTTCAGCTCGGCGCCAACGCCACCAGGGAGTTGTGTGTTTTATCTCTGGACTTTTGTGGGTCTCACTGAAATGACAGACTCAGAAGTGCTTTTAATTAGCTCGCCTGGTTAACAGCCACCGGAATAAAGTGCAAGAACACCTTTTACAGCGCGCCTGTCATGCTGTGCTGAAAGAGACTGGACACTGTTCAAACTGACAAGAGTCCTGCAATAACCAGCTGAGGGAGAAATGCAAATGTTCCCAGTTACAAGGTAAACCTGTAAAACAAAGTCAGCCTCAATTACACACGCCGATGCCTTGCAACAATTATCCACCCATCACAGAACACAAAGTTCATTTTAATTGGGTTTTTTCCCCTCACAGCTCTGCTCTGGAAATATATGCAGCGGCCTGCAGAAAGCAAAGCTGCCACAATGTGAGCAGAAACCAACTCTAATGAATCACAGCTCTGAAGTTAAACCGACACATAATGAATCTCCAGCTCCTTCTTTTGTTCCTACACTCTTCCTCTTTTTCCTGCTCTCACAAATATGCACCGTCACTTTGGAGATGAGCTGCGAATCCATTGAGTCCGGCACAAAGGAACCTGCCCCAGGAGCAGGGAGGCAAACACTGATCATCAAGTAGTGATGAAGTTGTGTTTAATCCCCTCACAGACTCCTCTGAGTATTTACAGTCTGCACGTCTGTCTGTTCTCCGCTCTACAGTTGTTTCCTGATCATACTATAATATCACACACAACACATGTTCACGCTGTCTGCAATCCTGTAATACAGTATATGATGTCTGTCTGTCTGTCAGTGTGTCTGTCTCTCAAACGTGGTGAAAACGTCTCTGTGATGTGTTCATGAAGCTGTGGGCTGTCATGTCCTCGAGGAAGCTGCACGTTTGCCTACCTGTCCATTCTGGAGTTCATTGAGGCCTTTGCACAGCGCCTGATTCTGCAGAAAGAAAAAAGGAGACATGAGTAAAACACCTTTTATAAAATAACACTTAACAATATGACAGTCAGCATTTGTCTTTTTCCAACTGTTTTCTACTCGCCAACGAATCCAAGGAAATAAAATATTTCAATAACTGAGCCTGAACTTCAGCAGCACCAATGACCACATGTAGCACTGTAGTTCTAGAAACAGGCCCAAAGTTCATCCTATTCAGTTGTAGGAGTTTAAGTTCCACATGCTGCTCAATGAGTAAGTATGAAACTGTGCTGTATGTCCTTTGGGTTTTCATGTTGATATGGTTGTGTATTTATAGTCTGGGGGAGCTGGCGAAGTTCGTGGGCCACGCACTCATACGCATGAGCTCGCACATGCTAACTGATGTAATGTAGAGTTTTTGATTAAGCTTGAACCCACTGTATGTACAATCCTTATACACTTAACATTCATCACTGAAGACATCTGCAAACTTATCCCTCCGAGCATCTCCATGCAGTGAACGCTCGTCCTCGCCCACCCTGCACTTCAACAAACAGCAGTGAAACCTCAGGAGGCAGAAACACCGTTATGCCGTCACAGCTGATCCATTCCCAGCTGACAGACCGAGATCTGTGTCCATTTGTCATCTGTAATCTAATGGATACACACGGAAACATCAGCCGACTGGAGCAGTCGAAAACCTTTTTTTTATGTAGGTATTTATGGTTAGGATGAAGTAAGAGAGTGTGTGTGTGTATGTGTGTGTGGACGCTCTGATAGATAAATTGTTCTGTATGCATTGCTTTTCACACTTGGGAAATTTAAAAGCAGAGTGCAGATAGTTTCCAAATCAGTTGCACTCGGGAGTTGAGCAGCGTTGCATCAAAAAGATTCCAGCTCTGCAAAGCTCAGAGCGTTTTACAACATCGACACCGTGTCTGTCACTGCGTCCTTTGTCTGTGTCTGCTGCAGCGAGACTGTTACTTTACTGTCCACAAGCTGAGCTTAGTAATCACTGAATATGAGGACGACAACTACAACTACTACAGCAGTAAGAGTAGGGGGGGGGGGGGGGTACTTAGTGCCTTGCTTCACTGCCATCATCCTAAATCCTGCAAGAGTTCGAGGGTTGGCCTTGTACCAGTTTGAATCACCTGGTGGCGCTCTGGAGCCGTTTTAATGAGCAGCTCCTGGTTCATCGCTGGTCTCGCTCTGAGCCCCTGACGTGCGGCTGCTTTCTGGAACTGAACACGATTTAAATCCAGTGCAGACACAGACACTGTGAGAAGATACATCAGAACTTCACGAACCCATCACTGCCGTTTATTCACTGTAACTGCAGCTTCCGGTAGAAACCGTGTGGGAATTTATTAAAACTGACTTTAATAATTAAAAAAAAGCCCATGTAGTCCGACACAGATCTGCATGAACGTCCTGCATCCAGAGGAGCCTCTGGGGGAAATTCTGTAAAGTGACAGGTGCGTGTTGGGATATATTAAGCCTCACTAAAGACTAATGCTAACATTCTCATTCCTGCTGACGGAGACGCTCTGCTTTATCAAAACACAAACACTACTACTGCTGCTACTACTACTACTACTACTGTAGCTACTGCTACCGTTACTGCTGCTGCTACTACTGCTACTACTACTACTGTAGCTACTGCTACCGTTACTACTGCTACCACTATTACTACTACCACCGTTACTACTGCTGCTACTACTGTAGCTACTGCTACTGTTACTACTGCTGCTACTACTACCACTGTAGCTACTGCTACCACTATTACTACTACCACCGTTACTACTGCTGCTACTGCTACTGTTACTACTGCTGCTACTACTGTAGCTACTGCTACCGTTACTACTGCTGCTACTACTGCTACTACTACTGCTGCTACTACTACTGTAGCTACTGCTACCGTTACTACTGCTACCACTGTTACTACTACCACCGTTACTACTGCTGCTACTACTGTAGCTACTGCTACTGTTACTACTGCTGCTACTACTACCACTGTAGCTACTGCTAACGTTACTACTGCTACTACTACTGCTACTACTACTACTACTAGTACTACCACCACTACTGTCGTTACTACTAACGCTACTATTACTACTAGTACTACCGCTACTATTACTACTAGTACTACCGCTACTACTGCCGTTACTATTACTACCACTACTACTGCTGTTACTACTACTACTAGTACTACCACTACTACTACTGTTACTACTACTACTACTGTTTCTAGCACTAGCAGAGGGGGTAAATATGTTGATTTATTCAAGCACTGTGTATTTTGGAGTATTACAAAAATTAAAGGGTACTTCTACTTGTAGTGTAGCAAGTACTCACACTTTTGAGTCTTCAAGTGAGTCTACCACACACACACACACACATTATGTTGTCTAGCACTAAACAATTACTAACATGTTCTTTGTCTTGGCGAGTTAGGCCTTATCAGGGTTCTTTGTTGTAGTATTACTGCGTTTACGTGAATTTGAATGGTAGCTGCTGGTGTCTTCTCCTTGTAAGTCGCTCTGGATTAAAGTGTCTGCCAAGTAAAGTAAAGTTATAGTATGGTCTGTGTATTTCAAACACCTCTGAAGAACTACTACTCCATGCTGCGACTTCCCGTCAACAGGAAGGTTTGAGTAGATTAATGTTTTGTGCAGAGTTTCCTCTTTAAATTCCAGGCAGCAACACGACTTTGTGTTTGTGTCCTTCAGTGTTAAAATACACATTTTGGTAAAAGTGGATGTAAAGATCAGCTCACAGACTGAATTTGCCGCTGAATGCATCTGAATAATGTTCTCTGTCGCAGTATAATCCTCCCCTTTCCCCTGAACGCAACAAAATGAAAACAAATGGCATTTCCACCCATATTTACAGCCAGAGCATCTGTTCAAAATGCACACAAACACAGCCGGCTTCTGCTTTCTTGTTAGCATTTGGACAGGGAGGCTTTCTGGGGAGAGCATTAGTGCTGTTTGGCTAACTCTGACGGGCTTCATCTCTCAAAAGCTGCAACAGTGGAGCCTCGTGGGAAATGGCAACCACCTGCCCAGCTCCCAACACTCTGCTGTCCAAAGCAGAAAACCAAATTCACCTCGCCAAATGTTTGGAAAATGGGTCTTTGGTGCTTTAATCAACGACTGTAAACAGCAGAGTAGACAAATATCTTTTCAAGACCAGTACGAGTTAAGGTCATAATCAAAGACGAACAACGGAAAGCCCGTAGAAAAGGTTTTGGCTCAGTTATGAGAAATGGTTGTGAGAGGATCTCCTTTGTGGGAACAGAGGCTTGGTCACATGGAGGCTTATTAATGGCAGCACAATGACTGTCCACAATGTTGGATGCTGAGAAAGTCGTGTGGAGCAGAACTCATTCATTGTGCTCTGTACCAAATAAAACTCATCTTCACTGACGGTCTACAGATTCATGTACATCAGCCCCGTTGATAAAAGCATGAAGATACATTTGGGACAGTGGTGTTTGAGAGGCCATTCATGAGGGACCGAAGGCAAGTGGCTGATGAGTAGAGGAGCAGGAGGCGGTGTGATGGGGTGACGAGGCTGAGGTGGAGGCTCGGCGAGCAGGCCTGGTCCCCGGTGTGACAGCAGCTGACGGCAGCGTGAGGCTGAACATGCTCCAACATGCCGGTGTTCAATTAGAGGTGTGGCTCTCACATATTCACAGCTCCAGCAGGAGAAGCAGCCACTTAGTTACAGTGAACATGACGGTTAGAGCATCATTTAGGATGCTGAATACTGTTTATACAAGTTAATTAAAAGAGGCTCTGGGAAGCTCCATTTACCAGATGTTTGTCATTTTTTAAGGAAAAAACATTTGTCTTTGCAGCAGTTTTCCACATTGTTTAAAAGAATTCCAGCAGCAGTTTGATGATGTTTCTAATTGTTCACAGAGAGTTTAGAAGCTGCAGCTAATTAACAGTTAAATAATGAAATGGTGCTTCACAGATAGTTACAGATTAACGTGTGTCAATGTGTCCGAGCTTAAACCATGAGCTATTTTAATTATAGACCAATGAGCGACCTGGAAGCTCAATGGGTTAAGAGTCAGACTGGGATGCAGAAGGTTGCAGGTTCGAACTCCCTTCTGACTCCTAGTCTATCCCCGACACATAACGCTAGCTCCCTGTAAGTCGCTTTGGATAAAAGCGTCTGTAAAGTAAAGTAAGATTTAAACAGTAATAGAGCAGGGCACTGTTGACAGCTGGCGTCTGGGAGTAGAAGAAGTGCTCTAGACGATTCCCAGCCTCGTGCTTTGCCTCTGGAAGCTGCAGAAAACACAGTATCATTAATTTCTGCTCTGCAACTACAGACAGGACGGCAGCCTCCCACTCCATCTCTACGCTATCACACAGCAAATTGCCTTTTCATTAGATGCAGGTAAATGAAATTGTCTTTGGTCTGTGCTGCACATGTGGAAGGGAAGTCATCCAGTATCCCCTGCAGCTTTGACAGACTGAACTAAGGAGGGAGAGTCTTGCTGCTGGTGAAGGCAGAAACACCTCTGGCTACAGAGACATCGTCTCGTCTCAGAGATTTACTGCTCATGACACTTTATAAATTACTTTCTGGTATGAAACATTGTTTGCTTCTGGTCCTCTGATTGAGGTGATAAACATCCAGGCATCAGAAGAGGAGTGAATCCAAAGGTATTTGTGTTGCTGTGATACACCTGGGTGAGAACATTCAAATACTCACACAAAGTGTCATTAATGTTTGGTTTTAATGCATCAATGATCCTTGTGGGGAAGCTCAGGACACTAAAGCTCTACGATCTTTCACTTACTGATTGTTAGACACAGATTGGTTTAGATTTAAAAGTTATAGCAGATGCTTGTTCCCTCAAGTATTTGTTCTAAATCTACTGCTAACTTTTCTTAGCTCCGCTAGCTTGTTTTGCTTCCATTAGCCATGGCTTCTCTTTCTCCTGTTGGTATGCATAGCTACAGTCCAGCCTCCTTTAGTAGTAAAGGTATCTGGGGCCAGAGCGGGCGACATCGAGTCGTATTTGAAACTCCTGTCTAACGCTAAAGTAAATATAGTAAGATTATAATTCACGCAGGAGGTAATGACACCCGGCTACGTCGGTCGGAGGTCACTAAATTAACGTTGCATCATTGTGTAATTATGCAAAGATGATGTTGGACTAATCTGATCAGTGACGTTTATCCCAGCAGAGCACTTCGCTCTCAGAGTGCTGGTCTACTTGTGGTTCCTAGAGTCTCTAAATGTAGAATGGGAGGCAGAGCCTTCAGCTATCAAGAGATAACTTATGTTGTAAATTGGCGCTATATAACTAAAGTTGAATTAAATTGAATTAAAGTGCGCAGCTGCCGTTTCAGTCACATTACACACAATAACATGCAACAACCATTATTTCATTTATGTTACTGCCAAATAACAGAAGCTCAGCTAAAGTCAAATCCAGGTAATTAAACTGGCCTACAGGGTGTACAGAGGTTGTGGTAGAGCAGCAGCTCAGTTTCTCCACCCTCTGATCATTTGAATGATGAAAAACAATGATTTCAGTCTGCAGTGAAGGTGCCGCTCACACACAGGATTTCTCCTTCCTTCGCTCCTACACTGGAAAATCTTATCTCTGCCTCTTCTGCTGCACATTTCTGATGCATGATGGGAGAGAATCAGTGGAAAATGGCGGCTCTATCAAAGAAGCTCTTTGATTTTGAGGCACCAAATGCAAAATGTTTGTCTGCTCTGCACGGGAATAACAAAACGACTGCCCCCCCCTGAATAGTTCCAGCCTTCCAAGGATCATCATCTGCAGCTCTTTCTAAAAACGGTTCAGGCGTTTTAAGGGGAAATTTGTTCTTCAAAGCCTGAGCCTTAAGTTTTCTCTTTGAGAGAAGGTTTCTGACTAAAATCAGGTCTTTGTAGTCCAGTTCACTTTTCTAATAAGAGTAACTCCTTCAGCCTTTGATCATGTCTGTGTAATCTTCCAGTACTCAATGTCCCACTGGCTCCAATTTTGAGTGCGAACACTGGTTTCTAGTAGAGAAGCAATCGTCTGACTCAGTCTCAACCTTTCATGCAAAGTCTCTCTGGAGCCCAAAACCTTTCAATCAGTTCTCACACAAATCTGTCTTAGTCAACAAAACTGCAGCAGCACAACAGCATCGTTTCTAATTTTAGTGCTAGCTTCAGTGCTACTTGACATTAAGCTGATAAAGAAACCACTGAAAGGTCAAATTCTCATTCTGTTAGTGACAACACAGCTACCGTCCAATCACACAGATCGAAACATGCAAATACATCATCATCACAGGATGGTCCATAAACATCAGAACCACCCACAAATCCAACAGTTTCATGTCATTCCTGTTGGAGATGAGGAGATCAAACTTCACATCACAGCTCAGAGCAGACAGAACGAGGAGCACACACACACACAGATGTGTGTGACGGCCTTGACTGTGTAGATTCAGGCTTTTAGGAGTAGATAACAGGGAAAGAGAAGCATGATGCATCATGAGTTTTAGTTTCTGTATTTCTGCATAAATACGAGTGAAAACATCTGAAAGACGTCCGTGTCTGTGAAGCAGTAACATCTAAATGTTTCCCGTTGTCATGCAGAAACACTTCGGGGTAACAGGGTAATTGTGGTCGTAGCAGCGTTGGAGCTCAGCGGAGCCTCGGAGCATTAGCATGTCTTTAAATCGCACGTTCAAAGCATCAGTGTGGATCCGGTCTGCAGTCCTGCTTCTGTCAGTGAACAACCTGCACGTCTGCCTCTGTGAGTCTTTATTTTTATGCCTTGTTATATTTGGCATGTTGCTAAGGAAACTAGCCCTCATTTAAGAACTATTGTTGCCTCTTCCACGAAGGGTAGAACAAACAGTGCCGAGGCTTTTCTTTTCATTTCTGAAGGATGCCTTTGACATGGAGCTCAGGTACAGCGGAGGCTGAAAGCAACACGAAAAGTCTCTGTGGCGAGCGAGTCATTATTTCTCATTAGGCAAAGCTGCACAGTAATCGCTCTGCTGTTCCAGGCACACGTTCAGCTGACTGTTGAGTAATGCGTAGTGAGCAGACACACAAAAACACACACACTCGTGGCCAGAAGCTGTGCACAGACAATATGGATATACAGTCCTCAGAAAGAACACGGCGCCTGTGGCAGCAGCGCCACTTCAGCTCGCTCCAAATAATTGGGTTAATTTAGCCGTTTAGTGTGATGACGCCTCAGGGCGGTGCCCAAAAAGTCCACAACAGCTACGACCGTTGTGACAGAAATAAAAAATAAAAGTGCCTCCACGCTGCCTTTATCTCTTTCTCCGGGGCACTGTCCAAACTCCATTTATTTTTAATTGCTTTTCAGCATTTGTACACATCTTTGTTTACGTCTCTGCGGCCTCCGATAAGCGAGGCAATAATGGGAAATTAATTTGAATACATTTACAGAGGTGGCTAAAATGTCAGCCTTTAAAATAACTCAACAGCCGTTGTGCAGCTTTCAGACGTCCACGTGCGCGCTGACACAGCAGCGAGCGTCCTACATGAAGACATAACGTGGCAGACACAGAGGATGCAGGTCCGATACTGTGGGAGCTGTAATAAAGCAGTGAAGCTGAGTCGACGTCTGACAGGTGACTTTACACTAACTGATTTACTAATGATTTATTTACCCAATGATTGTTAAATATGAACATAATCTGCAGAATAAAAATCTCTTCATCTCACTGAAACTCCACCTGCTTTAGCAACTACAACACCCACAATCCATGTGGTCCCGTTGCCACAGAGACAACAAAACATTTCACCAGCGGCTCCCACCTGCTCTCCTGCCTTTCTTCTGTATTGGTGCGTTCATGTGCACTCAGAAAAACCTGGAAAAATGTATTCTCTGAGCAACATTATCTTGGGGCTTTAGCATTTTTAGTCCCAGAAACATTGTGGTTATCTGAAGCTTTTCTCTCACACCTTCTCCTCTTCACTGCAACACTACATCCCATGGCTCACGATGACCTCGTCAAGAAAAAAACAAATTAAGTCCCAGTTATTATGCGCCTTTCTTTGTTAGCGTCTAAATGGCAGCACCCCCCACCCCACCCCGCAGCTACATGAAACCCCAAATCCCAACGTCCCAAAGCAACACGCTGCTAATTATTCAGGTTTATCTACTGTTTTTTGTCATTTCTGCTGGTCACTGCTCTCACTCACACACACACACACACACACACACACACACACACACACACACACACACACACACACACACACACACAC